>JAJTWR010000266.1:1792500-1795000 GCA_021613335.1 Whitmania pigra
ATTAGTAGTGGTTATGATGTTGTTGTTGTTGAGCATGTCGAGGTTTGTGGCGATGAAAATGAATTAAAAGCAGACTATACAAGCAATGCAATGGTTTTCCTCAAAGTAATCCATTAGCCATAACCACAAATGAATGATTCCAGCCACTCAAGTGAAGGAAGCCATTGTTATGAATGATTGATTATAATTAGAGTTGTGGATGAGTGTTTAATAATAATTTAAATTAATAATAGTTTAAATTACAAGTTGTTGTTGTTGTTGTTGTTGTTAGAATAATCAATGGACGGAATGGTTTTTCGTAGTTAACCTTGAAGGAGACATTTTGACCTTGACTTTTTAGAGGACATTCTGTTCGATGATAAAATAATTACTATTATTATGGTCATAATAAATATTATAATATTTATGAAATAAAACCGCCCACAAATGTCATTAGGATATGATTTGATTATTTCCAGATAAGGAGTGTCCATCACGGAAGGCAGTGACGTCATTCTCACCATCACTGTCTCCTCCTGCAGCTCTCTCATCACCATCATCATCATCGTCGTCTCCAGTTTCATCATCATCGTCGCCATCTTCTTCTCTTAGTCCGGAATTTATGGAGACCTGTTTGCTGAGCTCCCCTGAACACTGTACTAGCGTAAATAACATCAACAACAACAACAACTACACGAGCAACAACAACATTGACGTCATGGAAGGATATTTAATAACCGGATCTTCAACTGTTGATCACCTGGATTATTCCTTGTTACCTGTTCTCCCCAGCTACCAGTACAAACTTCCATACACTTCGAGAGATTACATGATGCAAACTGGAAATATGCCATTCTATGAGAAGGAGATTGTAGGTCAAGATGATGAATGGCTGAGTCGGAATGATTGTAAAGTAGATGGAAGGGATGATGAAAGACATCAACAAACAAATGTGGAGAATATGGAGTGGATGGTGGATGCCTTCCCAGTCATGTCGAGTCCGAGCTGGAAGATGAAGAACAAGATCCGGACCAATCCTTGGATCGCCCAGTCTTCCACGGCCACACCACCATCCTCACCTGACACTGCACACCTCACCAATCCGGGTGCGTCGATGAAAAACCAACTCCTCAGAAACAGGTGCCCTCTGAAGGCAAACCAAGATGCTGTTCTGAATGACTCAAAGAAACAAGACTCGAAACCAAAGCAGCCATCGTTCGAAGGCTCGAGGCTTGACGACGATCTCAACAGCGAAGGTTACTACTCTTCATCCTTCGGCAGCCTCAGCGTTCACTCGACCGACTCTCCAGGACTGAGTCCCTTGAAGGCGAAGAAACTAAACCCAGAGTACAACGACGACAGCGGCTTCTTTTCCATGCTGAACTCCTGCACTAGTTACCAATCTCCAGAGGAGGAAGAGGAGGAGGAAGGGGAGGAAGAGGAGGCTGAACCTTCTCAGTGCAGCGAATCTGACGACAGCGAGACGACCACCGAGGATGGGCTGCTGGCAAGAAGTCCATCTGTCGACGAAGTTGACATGCCTCTGCCGTGCTCGAGGGATCTCATAGCCATCAACAAACTCCTCCGGATGAAGGAGATGCAGAAACAGGCGCCCGTTGAGAATCTCGAGTCTCAGGCAGCGTGTGGATGTGATGGATTCAGCGGAGGGTCAGAATGCAAGGACGACGACGGAGGCGGCCTCGATGATATTTTTGCCGACGAAATGTGGAGAAGTTCGATGAGCAGCAAGTCTTTTCAAAGGAGGATCTCGTTCGAGGTTGAGAATCAGATCTTCGAACTGAGACACGATTTCTACGACGAGGTTTTCGCCGAATCGCAAGGACAACTCACGATGGATGAACCAGTCGTGTTTCAACAACAACAACAACAACAACCTGAACAACTCATCCAAACATCAATAACACATTCTTTCTCTGATGAAGTGAATGACTCAGAGAAGAAGAAGATGATGATGGTGTTAATGAAGACACTACCGTCGCTAATTCCAACAGAAGAACACTGGAAGACATCCAGACGACCCTAGAAACCAGCTATATGGAGCTCTGGATTCAGGAAAAGAAGATCAGAGAGGCAGTAGAACGTCAGAGAGAGGAGGAGAAACTGAAGAAGAAAGAGCTGAAGATGATGAGAGAGAAATCGCTCGAGAACAAGAAACTCTATCTCCTGGAAACCTTGCAACGCCTCAAGGCCTGCCTCGACCAGCAGAAGACGTGGCTGCAGAGGACCTACGATAACATCCTCGAGAAAAAATGGCCAGTCCTTCACCAGATCAGAGGCTGACCAATCGGATGCCGTGACCTCGCGAACCTACTACTCATTGATAGCCAACCAATTAGAGCATCGATACGTTAATCGTACGTCAATATTCGCGCATACCTCTTATTTAATTAATATTCATCATGTATCCAGCAGTATGACTCCAACTTACTCATGTAGTTTCTGTTTAGAGTTTCAGTGTCGCTCGATGTTTGTCTGCGAAACAGTCTGAGTATTTCCCAAG
>JAJTWR010000266.1:1802500-2027500 GCA_021613335.1 Whitmania pigra
CCACTTCCTCATCACGTGCGATTTCACAGTCTTCGTCGGGCATTGTGCATTGGATTTATGGTTCTGGTATTTCTTGAGCAAGGAGTTCGACTGGCATTTTATTGTCCACCGATTGTGATGTTGTCGTCGTGATGTGAAAATATCGCTTCCAGTTCTCTCCGGATATGGAACAACCACGTGTCGCCACCATTAACGTCAGCATTACAGGGGCTGGTTTAGTTCCGTCTTAGAGTGGAGAATATATTCCAAGTTAATCGAGTCGTTGTTAATTAATGCGAGTAATTAATAAGGGTTAGGAATTTTATACGAAAGATGGTTTGTCCACAAGCTGCATTGTCGTAAATAACTGTGATTAGCAACGTTCTAATTATTATTAAGTTGATTGTCCAACTATTATTCGGTTAATTATCTAATTAGAGTTCATCTGATTGCCTAATCACTAGTCAGTAAATAATAAGCTTATAATTCAGTTAATTGTTTAGTTACTTAGTTGATTATTCGATTGATCTTCGTATATATTTTGATACGTAATTTTCTAATATATTAATATTCAGTTAATTAATTCATACCTTCCATATTCATTATATATCTTTTATAGTTGGTATTCTTAATTATTTTCTGTCGAATGCATTCAGTCGACAGAAAAATGCATTTCACATTTCATCCTGACATTCCCTGTGTCAGCTTCTTAAAGTATCATTTTCTGAGATAAATTTTCAAAAAAGAAAATGTTTTTAAATCTCGCTTCCAGACTCGAAAGTGTCAAATGTCGTCGCGACCGAGGTCACGGAAGGTCAAAGCCAAAGTCAAAGTTCACGCGGTGTCAACTTTCCTCATCCTTGGGACTGACATTGTTTGATCTTCCTGCTGCAGCCATGCATCGCGGGATTTCGATTGAGAAACTGAAAATGATTTTATTTTTTAAAATGTGAATATTCAATAAATATCTAACAATTTCCCACCAAATGCTGGTTTCATTTTAGGCAATAAGCATCACAAAGATGCTAAGTTTATAACAACATATAAAAAAAATATTATTAATAATATTAATACTACCGTGTTTTTTCCCCCAAAATAAGACAGTGTCTTATATTAATTTTTGCTCCATAAGATGAGCTAGGGCTTATTTTCGGGGATGTATCATGTTTTCAAAATTAACAACCCACCAGAACATTTTTTCATGTTACACAAATTAATAAGCTGCAAGAGGCAAGGATTAAGGTATTAAATGTTAAAAAAATCCCTCAATTAGAGTTTTTTTTTTAAATTAGTCAAATACGTTCATATCAACTTCTTCTAGAGCATCAACATAAGTCTCCTAACTCCGAATTCCTTTTGGAATTTTTTGCTATCTCTTTCCCACAGAACCTTTGGTCTCGATCTCTCAAGTTTAGCAAGAGAACGTAGTGTTCGGGTACCCTGCCACATTGGCAACACAACTGCCAGTGATTTGACACATTGAATTCTTAACCCAATTCACAACATCTCGCAGGTTGGGCTTCGCAGAGTTTCTGATCCACCCATGTAATTCTTAATATTTCCTTCGTCTGTTTACGCTCACCATTTGAGGATATTCAACATATTTTCTTTACAAAATGGTGTAAGATTCTTGTCCAGTGAGTCTTCCATAATTTCTGTCTTTATATTCAATGGAATAGCTTTTTCATTTTGTACTCATCTTGTCGAAATAGGGTAATGTCAACATAATTACTAATTATAAATTATTACTAATTATAATTATTTATAAAATATCTGTTACATATAATTGCTCACTGAATTAAGAATATTCATAAACATAACCCGATGCAACTGTTGTTCTTATTGGTTGTTTATCGAATCTGATTACCCGTTTACATCTTACACGAGATAACTGTTATTATCTCAACAAAAGCTTACTGATATTAAATTAATTAATTACTAATTATTAATCCAAATTATTATTGTTTTGCACCAGACCGAAATTGCCGAAAACGATATTAAGTGGGCTCTGGTTACCAGGGCTTATTTTCGAGGAAACACTACTACTACTACTAATAATAATAATAAGCTGATAAACGGTAACGGCTAGAGCTATTTACAAGTTCATTTTATCTTCAATTTCCATGCAAACACTAGCAATAGGAATTTAATGGAAGCCATTTTGCTGCACCGCGACCCGCAGAAATTGGTTGCTTCGACCTGTTTTTGATACGAGATTCACTGTTATTTACGTAAACATTGGCGGCCACTTCTTCCGCATTTATCGGTCTCCTCGTGATCCTCTTGCAGATAGCGAATTTTAATAAGTCGTTGGCGATGTTAACGCTTGACCTTTTGACCTCGGTACAACTTGCTTGATAAGTTACATCGTTTCACATCGGGAATAGGCACTATATAAATAATTAGGCGTCTCTAACACTATCCACACATCGCCGGAACGCCAGCTTGAAAATGTTTGAAAATATTTTTGTGAATTTCTTGAAATTTTTAGAAATTGAATAAACGTGAATTAAATAAATTGCTTTTACAAATTACATACAATTTACAAGAACTTAATAAAAAAAATTGATTCAATTTTGCCAAAAGGAGCAACCGATATCAAGCAAAACATCTTGGTTTATCTATCGTAGCATCTCTCCAAGTACCCTTCCCGCGTTTCTTTAGAATCTCCTCAGTAGTCGTCTGCAGAATAGAAATAAGAATTTCTTGGGGTTTGTTAGAGCCATCGGTATTCATTGACCCGCTGTATCGATGGTGTACTGCTGGCGTACTACTGGGTGATACTGTTCAAATATCTACTGCCATTTTATTAATGTCGTAATCATTATTACCCAGTACAAGCCATGGTTATGAGTCCTTATCATCTTGGAGATGACTCTTTTGTTCCTCCTCCAGGTGCTTTGCTTGAAGAATTTCCAAATCTTATAAGTATCCAGCAACGTCCTTATTGAGATTCATCTGAGGAATCTCCTTGTGACGCCATGCATTTTCCATAAACGCCAGGAATCCAAAGAGACTGCCACCTCCAGTTAATGACGAATAATGTGATAAGCCCTTTCTGTCTCCCTTCACAAGGTTTGGAGAATGGATTGTTTTGCTTCATCCACTTGTCTGTCATACTTGTTGATTTTGAAACCGTGAACTCTATCCACTCCAAAGAAGTCAGAGATCACTGCAACATCGCAAACGATGTATTCAGATCCATTCCAGGCACATAAGTCAGGAATTATTGTTCCTAGCTCAGTTGGAATTCTTGGTCGAGTAGCCTTTCCTTTTCAGTGTCGCTTCTAGCATACGAACTACGGAGTCATGTTTTGAATGACGAGGGCCATCTGTTCTATGACAATTTTAAACAATGTGGCCCAGTGACTCGGCTACCTTACAGCCGGCATCGCAAGCAGTGTTGGTCATGGAGTATCTTCTTGCAGAGCGCAGCTCATTGTGTGGAATAGCAGCATGAACTTTTAGGCATTGGAAGAAATGCTGGGTTGGCATCCTGTCTAAACCGTCCATCAACCAATAATAATAGTAATAATAATATTTAATAATAATAATAATAATAATATATAATAATAATAATAATAATAATAATAATAATAATAATAATAATAATTAATAATAATAATAATAATAATTAATAATAATAATAATAATAATAATAATAATTAATAATAATAATAATAATATAATAATAATAATAATAAACAAAAGATTAATAATAATAATAATAATAATTATAATAATAAACAAAAGATTTATTTATTAAATAAAGTATTATTGAAATAAAATATTATTTAATAATAACAACATTCAACCAATGACATCTAGGCGACCACAAGCCCTGGCTTCCATGCAAGGCTTCTGACAAGCGATATGAACGTCGGTGCGCGCGCAACCAGGCAGACGAGTGAGACGGGCACTTATTTCGAGGCTGGAACTCGAGCGCCATCTTCAGTGTCTCTGTGTGAAATTTGCTCGTCAAATAAAATTTAAAACAAATAACTTTTAAAAAGCATCTCAATTGTTTGCTGGCAGTCAGTTGCTAAGCAACCTGTTCATTGTTGATGTTGGTCATTGACATCGAGCGGCGACACTGTTGGCGTGGTGATTCGAAGATGGAGACCACACACGGCGAAGTTAAATTTCTATCGATTCAAAATGGCGGACTCCTCCCCCACACGAAGACGAAACAGAGCGTCCAATTGGTCTCTCAAACAATCATTTTAGAATCATTTCGATCGTGCTTCTGCACTTAATTTGAACTTTTATTATTTGGATTTGAAAGTTAAACTCGAAAACAATTTTGCTGAGAATCTGTCTAAACTTGGAAGCAGTTTTCCTTGAAAGACATGACCTCAGAATCGAACAAGATCACTGACAATCAGCTAAGCAAGAGTCCAATTCGAAACCAAACTCCGGCAGTTCGTGGATTTTCCAGTTAACCTCGGCGGTTTCGGACATGGGAGGCATGGTCAGGTCACGTGTTCTCGTTGTCATGGTGTTCTGTCACGTGGCTTGTCTTTTTAAGAACGAAGATACATCGTATTTGACGGAAGACTACGCTAAGGATGAATCGAGCTACGAAGGAATCACCGATCTCAAGGACATCTGGGTTCAAGGTTAATTGATCTGGCGCCTTACTTTTATTGTCTGGTTGATTTCACATTCCTATTTTGTTTTTGGTTCTAACAATTCCAAGTTCCATTTTTCTAAATTTATAACGCTACATCTTCCATGTGATGGTTTAGGGAGAAATGTAAAGTATTAAATTGAATAATCTTACTATGTTAAATATAGTAACATAAACAAATTGAAACTTAAAACTTATTATAACTGCAATTAGTTTAGCTTAGCAAGAGTGATTATTATAAGAGTAACATTAATAAACTAAAGAGTAACATTTTTGCCAAACATTTGTAAGAGGTAAAAGCCAATATCTGCATTAAAATTTGGAACGTTTAATGCTTGAAATTAAAAATGAATGAATTTTTGTCAATTCAACCCACGTGTTTCCATTTATTTTTTTTCTCTTCAAAGCATAATTTTCCTGATACTGAGTCCATAATTTGCACATTTGTCACTTCATGGAGAAGGGAATAACTTTTCCATAATTCATTCCGAGGGTGAAACTTTTTCTCAAACGTCTGCAAACCACAAATAAAAAAAGTCGTAGCATTTAAAGGTTAAAAATAATTGCATTCATTTGTAACCACATCGTTAACGGGAAATAACCAGTTGAGAAATTAACCAGTTCAACTGGCGGCTAATTTATTAATAGCATGAGGATGATTTAGGGATTTGACAAACCAATGAAAAATATTGTTCAGAACTTTTCGAATTTTATTGTTTATAGCTAATTATTAATTTTCTTTAAAAAATAACTTATTTAAAAAATACAATTTTGAATGTTATTTTGAAATACGTTATATGAGCCTGATAAGAATTGAAAATATTTATCACTTCAGAAAAGTTGGCTTTTTAAAAATAAAAATTATGAGTTAATTAAATCTTGTATTTAAAAGATGCTAATATTTATATTTACACTATCGCACATATTATATTATTGTAATAATTGCTTATTCGCTGATTGGTCAACTGCCAGCATGACTCCGCCCATTCCAAAAATAGCTGGCAAACGAAATCTCAAAACGAATTTTAAAATAAGAATTTTTAATAAAAAAAAAATTACAAAGCCGACAAAATCCGAACTCTAAACTTTAAAATGCGATTGAATGATAAAAAACAAACTTTAAAAATTTTTCTTCGAATCATGACGAAATTTTCCTAAGACATTCTCAGAATCAACTGAAATTAAATAACTAAATAAATAAAATTAATTAATAACTAAAGAAATAAAGAAAATTAAAATAAGTAAATGTTGATTTTCAAATTAAAAAACAAAATAAAATAATAATAATCTCTGAAAGAGCGATGAAATAAGAACGGCATCCCTCCAAATGACCCACTCAAGCAGGCATAAAATACAAAGGCATTATAATGGAAACATTTCAACTTGAAAAATAATAATATGAAAGTGGAGCACACATTAAACATTCGTGGAATTATAATACAAAGAAATACAAATGATGAAACAACATACAAAGAGCTTACAAACACATTCAAAGGCATACAAAGAAATATGTCAAATTGTACGCCAGGGATTAAGCACAACCCCCACTGCGGTATTCAAGCTCTCTTCTCCAGCGATGATGGTTAGCTTCCGCAAAACGTGATGACGAGGACGATGCTTTGACGTCATTACCGCGACGATGACGACGACGACGATGATGATAATGGTGATGACGATGATGACGGTGGCGATGAACACAGGAATTTTGAGCAAGAATTTCCAAGACAAACTGAAGACTGATGGGCGGATGACATGTCGCTGACGAAGACTATGACAGTGATGATGGTGCTGCGTTGATGGTGGTGATTGAGACGATGATGACTACAAGGTGATGAGTGATGATGATGATGATGATGATGGTGGTGGTGATAATGATGCTTCTCGCACGACAGTCCCCCCTCTCCTTCCACAATACATAAATATTCAACTCACACGGGATGCAGAGGGATTCTTCAGGATATCAAACCCCGACTGCATCTCACAATCATCTTCATCATCATCATCATCATCATCATCATCATCATCATCATCATAATCATCATCATCATAGTCATCATCTTAAGCAGAAAGGGAGATGTTCAAATAGGAGAGAGGTGATTGATATATCGATTGCCTCGTCAATCGATGTTTGCCGGCGTGTGATTGCTCGAGGAGTCTTCTCTGTTCATCAACTCCACTTTATCATCATCGTCGTCGTCATCATCATCATCATCATCGTCATCGTCGTCATTTCCCGATCTCCTTCTAAAGTATTCACAAATTCACACAAGTGATACCACAATTTTTCCCCGATGATATTGATAACGATGATCAAATCGTCATCGTAAAGCACCCTTTCATTTATTTCGGTCCATCATCTGACAATCCATCCATCCATCCATCCATCCATCCATCCATCCATCCATCTATCCATGCATGCATCCATCCATCCATCCATCCAAATTCATCATGCATCCATCAGACCGGGGTTCGAGTCTTTCATTAGGCCTGCCTGGGTTGTTGAGAAAGGAACAGTCGCTATCGTACAACTCCAGGCTGCGTGTTTTGTTTTGTGCTTACTTACTGATGATGATGGTTATTATTATTTTTTTTTTTTTTAAATTATTATTATTATTATTATTATTTTTATTATGGCAGAACTGATGACAATTGATTTCCTCCAGAGAATGGACAGGCTTTATTTTAAGCAAAATCGACAACGCGTCACATCCTGACAATCCACTCAACACTTCGTCATTGTGATCATGACCGCTTCCATCATCATCATCATCATCTCCATCGCAATCGTCACCATCGCAACCATCATCATCATCGTCATCGAGACCATCATCGTAGTTGTCGTCACCCTTGATCGGTTCTTTGATTCTTTTCCTTCCTGCAAATTCTTCTTCTGTCCAATTAAGGGAAGTCAAACTTTTTATGTTCTTCTGAATTCAAATTTGATCTCCTCGTTAATTTAATCGGGCGATTAATTAATTATTCAAATCATTCGACTACTAATGAATAATTAATTAATTTAATCATCTGACCGTTCATGGTTTATTTCTGACTCGTAGAAAAGATTGGGAGAAAACATTGAGAATAGAAAACTTTTTATCAGCAGTTTTCACACAATTAATCTGTCTCAATTCACCACAGCTGCTACCCTTACCAGGCCAACCAATGCTGCTCATCTGAATATTCATTAGCTTCGAAGAAACACATTTTCCTAATGACATTTTCTTTCATCATTACCATAGCCACCGTCATACCCATCATCATTATCATTATCGCATTCATAATCATCATCATCATTCTCCTCCTGCCTCTCCATGATCATTATCAGTGGTCCATCATCTGACAATCCATCCATCCATTCATCCATCCATGTATCATGCATCCATCACTGATCATTATTAGTGGTCCATCATCTGACAATCCATCCATCCATCCATTCATCCATCCATGTATCATACATCCATCAGACCAGGGTTCGAGTCTTTCATTATGCCTGCCTGGGTTGTTGAGAAAGGAACAGTCGATATCGTACAACTCCAGGCTGCGTGTTTTTTGCTTACTTACTGATAATGATGATGATGGTTATTATTATTATTATTATTATTATTATTATTATTATTATTATTATTATTATTTTTATTTTTATTATGGCAGAACTGATGACAATTGATTTCCTCCAGAAAATGGACAGGCTTTATTTTAAGCAAAATCGACAACGTGTCACATCCTGACAATCCACTCAACTTTTTCGTCATTGTCATCATGACCGCTTCCACCATCATCAATTAATTAATTTAATCATGGCTGACCGTTCATGGTTTATTTCTTTCTCGTAATAGAGAATGAAAGAAAACATTGAGAATAGAAAAATTTTTATCAGCAGTTTTTACACCTTTATCTGTCTTAATTCATCACAGCTGTTACCCTTATCAGGCCAACCAATGCTGCTCATCTGAATATTCATTAGCTCAGAAGAAACACATTTTCATAATAACACTTTCTTTCATCATTACTGTAGCCACCTTCATACCCATCATAATCATGATCATCATTATCATTATCACAATCATAATCATCATCATCATCATCATCATCGTCATCATCATTATCATCATCGTGGTCGTCATTCTCCTCCTTTGTCTCCATGATCATTATCAGTGGCGGGAATAAAATTAATGAAAGCAAACACTGCTCAAGTCAACATTGTAAGGGAGCAGAAGTTTTGAATTAAAAAATAAAAAAAGAATTTTTTTTGATCCTATGAGCAAACATGGACTTGGTGATGGCTTGGTGGATGGGGGGGGGGATGCTGAGGACGACCATGGGGGCGCAAGTCACGTGTCTGTTTGTCGCCGAAAATAGGAAAAATATAATATTTGGCGAGGCTCTCAAGAACATTATTTCGACAGCGAATTCTTGGTTGAAATACGCTGAAAATAAAAATAAATGAATAAACATGACATTTGAGTTTCTAAAAATATTCAATGAGGTCAAAGTTGACTCTTCAATAATCAGTCGATGTTTGTCGTGTTCAGACCGTCGTAATATTGTAGAGTTGCTTTGCTAAGAAGTGCCAATTTGTCCTGATATCAAATCTAGCTGTATTAATATTATAATAATAGTATTGAAAATAATAATAATAATAATAATAATAATAATAATAATAATAATAATATAATAATAATAATAATAATAATAATAATAACACATTTTAACTAAGAAAATGGCGATCCATCACTTTGAATGTTTAGCGTCTGCCTCAAGAAAACCAAAAGACCAACCTTCTGACGTACATTAACTCGATTAACTGAAGATTAATGAACGGATGGATGTCATAAAAGATAACAATTACAATGTTAACAATTACAGTATAACAATTACAATGTTAACAATTACAATGTTAACAATTGCTATGTTAACAATTACAATGGTAACTATTACAATGTTAACAAATATCAATGAGTACAAAAATATTACGATCAATTGTTTCAATTTATCCAAACTCCATATTAACTGAAACGTAAATTCTAAGATGATAACCTGCTAAACACGAATATTTTTCTCCTACTTACTATTTTACCAATAACAGTTCGTGTAAAGGGTTTTACAATCGTTACATTTCCATGGCATCGCGCTGCCCGCATTACTTAAACATGGAAGAAGAAGCGGCAATTCAAGGTTACCTTGCAGTCAGTAATCATTAGCATCCGGCTGAGACAAGATCTTGCAGCGATAAAATGCTTCCACTCAGAAGACTCCATTTAATTCCAACAGCCTCATCCATCAAAACTTGACTTTAATTCCGACAAGGAGAACGCTAGGCTGTTGATAATTTTTAACTTCTGGAGAGTTTTCATTCTCTCCTTAAGTCGCATTGTCTCTCTTTGCAGAACGAAATCTTTTTTTATTTAAATTCTTAAATTCTTAAATTCTTAAAACCTATATTGCTGCATTTTAATCGATTTCTTAATTTCTATACATGGCTTCCAGAGACATCAATGAAAGTTTTGTTTGATTAATTTGCTCGACCAAAACTGGACCAATGCAATCTTTAAATCGAACTGCTTATCTCTGTAGCATCTATTAAAGTGCATTTGAACTGTCAAATTAGTCTCCTAGAACTTCAAATGAAGTCAGATCAATTGCGAAAAAGCTGACTTTGAACAATAAATGAAAAATGCCTCAATTAAAAATACGATCACCGCTGAACTTTACATAACGAAACGCTAATGGATTAAATAAATAAATAAATAAAAATAAAATAAATAATTGAAGAGTTTGCCTTTCAACATTTCTCTACGCACCGGTTAACCCTTGAACCAAACCCTTATTTGTAAATGTCTGGAAGCATCTCCAGAGAACAGTGCCCAATGAAGCGTGCCTGGTCAAATAAAATGTGCCGAAGCCTCGGGCAGAAGCAGAAGTACTATTGTGGCAATAATTCTTTCCATCAATAATAATATTAATCAAAATGCTTTCGAAATCAGGGCAAGTCAGATTGCAGTGAAGAATTAAATGTCCAATTATTCCCCAAGTGCAATCAGTTCAATCGGTTCAATCAGTTCAATCAGTTCAATCAGTTCAATCGGTTCAATCGGTTCAATCAGTTGAATCGGTTCAATCAGCTCAATCGGTTCAATCGGTTCAATCAGTTCAATCAGTTCAATCGTTTCAATCAGTCCAGAAATTCGTCTACTTCCGCCGACCACATTTTCGGTTTAATGATGAATGTTGTGCCCCTTTTTAGCTCTCCGAGTCAAAGATATTTCAGACATCCTTCATCTTCACTCTTTTTGTTTCTTTTCCAGCGAATTTTTCTCCAGGGAGCTTATTCTTATTCCAGATGCGTGACCAGCGAAGAAAGCATAAATTTTTTTCTCATTTTGTTTTCAACAACTCTCTACGAGTCCTCCTCATCCGTTCATCTTTCAGAATGTTTTCCGTCTTGTCCTGCTACTTGCTGTCGTCTGCGGTTGTTTTTGGATTGGTTCCGGCTTGCTTTTCGATGAAATCGTTTATAAAAGGTTGTACAATATCTGGTATTAATTGCTATCTTTTAAATATCGTCTTTAATTATCGGATGTTTTTGTCTATTTATTCTTTTTAATCAGTTTTTAGAGCATGTTTCCTAAATATTTTACCTTCTTATTAAACATTATGACAATCGTCAACTAATGAATCAAACACAGCTCTTATACTTTTATTTTTACAATCCTTTGTTCTTAGACTGCATTCAAACACGAAGCGTAAAATATAAATATGAGAAAGATTTTAGTACAACCAATAATCTGGAAGTAGTTATAAATCGCGTTTATTAAATTTATTAACTCATAACCCATTTAATTCATGACCGCTAAACCTGCCAAAAGTCATTGAATTTATGATGGGAACTGGAGGAAACAGAGTCGATTTGATTGCCTCTCAAGACGAAGATCAATCACTGAGCTCAACTCGTCAACTGTGGTGGCAAGTCGGTTTATAAAATTGGAAAGTGTTCAAATGAAAACCTCACTTTGTACTGAATACTTTTGACGTGATGAAAAGTAATAACATCACAATGGTATGATGAGGGAGTGCCACATATATAATTTATATGATAATAACTATAATCGCTATCTAGTAATACTGTATTTCACATTATTTACAATCACAGTAATCTTCCCTCCGTCAAGTAGTTATTAACAGTTTAGGTTTTTTGTTACCGTTATTGAAATCCGAGCCCACTATTTCCTGTTATTTTTTTCTAAATTATGTTACAATAATTTGTATTATTATCTTAGGTTAAGCATATTAACCATATGTTCCTTGCATAAACTTCAACGACTTCTGTGTTGCTTCTCCTCAGCGAAAAGACTCGCGGTGAGTGTTAAACTGATTTATTGACAAAGACTTCTTTCCCGCCATTCACCTCCAGACTCGCCTGAGGTTGGTACGAATTAGGTTATTACAATTACAAGTGGAGGATTGATAACCGCCAATAGACGGGTGTTCTGATGGCATTGTTGATGGTGAAGCCATTACCGTAGAGAGTGCAATTTGAACGTAATCACTTCACCATCTTTTCTGGAGGCGACGTTCTCCACTTGAATGAATGAGGCTTTCGTGATCCGTTCATTTACTGGCAAGTCCAACGCTTCACTTAACTCCTCTTCTGAAGAAATTCGAACAAAATTCTACAACCACGTACAAAGTCTTGGAAACAGTTGAAGGAAGGATATAAATCTCGTTGATGAATTTCTCGAGAAAAGCACTTATGTACTTCTACTTGTTGAAGCTTTGGCAGACTATTTTTTGACCGGCGGCAGCATCAATATTGAATCAGTCCATAAATTACCCACCAGTTGATGAAAATGAAAGGCGGATGCTTTGCGCGGATTCCGCGTGCGTGGACGGGAAGCCTTCATTATCGCCTGCTGAATAATTCATGCAATGATCTTAAAACACAGAATACCAAAGAACATTTAGTCCCAAGGCATCGCCAGAGCACCGGCATAGGAGTCAAATGTAACTCGATTGTCGACTCGCTACGTTCGTAAGTCATCAGGTGGTTTGAACTCCTAAGTCTTTTTAGACATGGCCTTAGTAGTGAGTCATTTAATAAATAAATAAATAAATAAATTTTATAAATAGGTACAAAAACGAACGAGTTTTAACAGAAAGTTCTATTTCTAGAGATTGGATCGAAATTCAACATATACGCAAACTTATCCATTGATAATAATAACAACAACAATAATAACAACATTGATAATAATAATAACAACAATGATAACATCATTGATAACAGTAACAACAACATTGATAATAATAACAATAACAACAACATTGATAATAACATCAACAGCACTTAGCTACAAGTTCATAACTGGTTATTATTGTTAAAGGTTAACAAGTTCAAAGCATCAACAACAACAGTTCGTCTGAAAATATATCAACATTTCATTTCTTATTTCTCTTTAAGGTGTGCTTTTGAAAGTTGTTTAACTGATGTGATCACCTTTTGAAGGTTTTTCATTTTATTTATATTTAATTTATTTTTATTTTTAATTTATTTTTATTTTTTACTTTCTTTTATTTTTTTCAAGATGTCGGGAATATGGCAGGCGTGTAATTGGAATGAATCTCTGAACTGGCAGATATAACGATCCATGGCAAAATGATGTCGAGAAAGCATGATGAACAAGTGATGACGAATATGACATCTATGACGATGATGATGATGGCAATGCTGATGATGATGGTGAGGGTGGGGATGGTGATGATGATGATGAGGGTGGGGATGATGATGATGATGATGAGGGTGGGGATGATGATGATGATGATGATGAGGGTGGGGATGATGATGATGATGATGAGGGTGGGGATGATGATGATGATGATGAGGGATCGGACAAGCATGAAGTCCCCCGTCGTGAATCAGGGTAAAAATGCCAGAAATTGTGAGAAACAGCTTCAAGTGTTCCTGATAATGATTATTGTTATTTTTAAAAATATTGTCGCGATTAAACTCACAATCAGATTCGGTTGTCTGTAGATGTCGTATCAGTAGTTCTTCCTGATTACGTCGATATTAGCCATCGAACTTTTAGTGATTAGAACACGTATTATTATTATTATTATTATTATTATTATTATTATTATTATTATTATTATTATTATTATTATTATTATTATTATTATTATTATTATTATTAATTATTATTATTATTATTATTATTATTATTATTATTATCATTATTATTATTATTATTATTATTATTAATTATTATTATTATCATTATCATCATCATCATCATCATCCTTATCATCATCGCTGTATTGTTTCAAAATGATAATAAAACCCAAATATGACCAAATATTGTCAAAATATGACGACGACAACGACGAAGATGAAGATGAAGAGGACGAGAAAGAGGAAGGATTACAAAGAATAATCCTCGCTATCATGGCAGGATCTTAATGGAACATCGCATTGGTTTCCAGATAGGCATTCGTTTCCATGGCAACTTGTCCGTGGAGAGAAGGAAATTCGATGAAGAATGTGAGAAACAGACGAGGGACTTCAAACTGAAATGCTGCTTCGCGCGAGTTGCTTTCGATTATAATTTTCCGACATAACAGAGAACGATTATGATGACAATGATGATGACATTGACGAAGATGAAGATGATGATGATGATGATAACGATTTCAATGATAACTATCGTCGTCGTCATCGCGATTAACATGTTTTAAATTGACGAAACTACTACAAGGTTTCATCCCCAAAGATAACATTTGTCATCTTCGTTATTCTCATCGCCATCGACTCGGCAATGAAGTCACTCAATAAGTAATCATGTTAATAGCATTAGCACCAGCCTGTGAGCATAATAATCAGGAGATTAAATCAATTATTTTGAGTCTCACAACTCCGGTCCTTATTGGCCTCAGCTGTCGATAAACCTGAAATCATGTTTGGCGTCCTCAGACGAGTTACGACCCTGCCATAACGCCATTGATGGGTCCCCATGTTCACCTATTGCTACCCCCTCTCCTCGCCCCTTTCTCTTCGCTCACCCTCACTCTTTCCAGCTCCATCCTCGCCGCCATTTCCATGCAATCCAGAAGAACGTCATGAAATCCGAACCAGTCGTCATAAAATCTCGAACGACTTCAGTAGAAGTTGCCGAGTCAAAGTCTCAGTGATTGGCAGCGAGAAAAATCCAATTTGTTGTTTTTGCCTTCTCGGCCGACTTCCGGCGTTATCGCTCGACGGGGATCTCTCGGGAATCTCCTGTGTTTCTTCTTTCAGGAAAAATATCTCCGGTCGTAAAGGGAGGAATTTGAAGTAAACAGGAATTGAATTTGAAGTTTTATAACGTTCGAGATCACCAAACATCACCAAAAATCACCAACAATCTCCAACCAAACGAAGGTGACCTGCGGACGATTGATGGAGTCCAAAAGAAAATCATAAGCCTGTCTTCAGTTCGGTTAGAAGGCAGCCATTTGTCAATTCTGACCATCAGCGTCACCCCTCAACCTGTCTTGACGTCTGTGAAATTTAACGCTGATGCGTTATTTTCTTTAAGTTTAAGATAAAAAGTCTAAAAAAAAGGTTTTTCTGTTTATTTTTTTAAAACTGAAAATATGAATTTTTAAAATCTTTCTAGGATCGAGTAAGAAAGCTAAGAATTAGGAATAGATAACGATGCCAATATCCATCCACATTATTTATCAACCACTCATGGCTTTTGAAGAAAACTAAAAATCTAAATAATGTATTTAGATTTTGGAATTGATATCACGATTAGATACCATGAATATCGGAATCATCAGCCATGAACAATTCATGATTTTAAAACGTAACGGCAATTGAGGTTGAAAAGCCATTTTGAAATAAGATTCATCTTCAACGACTGTATCGGTCTCATTAAGACTCTAAATTGTATAATTTCATCACATCGATGAACATCAGATGATGACGTAGTCAAAAGACGAAAAGATTCGCCCGATGGCAATTCAAGATGCTTCTAGGCCCATCCATCACTTCTACAATCACTAACAAGGCATTCGGAGAAAGATTTCACAAAAGTTCGTTTGTAAAACATTAAGAAGTCTTTCTTTCTTTTTTTTGTTAAAGCCACGGGTATTTATGAAAACACAGTCATGTTCTACAGTTCTACAGTTCCAGAATTGCAGAGTGGAAATTGTCGAAGATTCTGCACCCACAGGGATGGAAAGATTCGTTGTGAAGACGAATGTTTATCGGATGAATATGTTGGGGACAGAGTCGAGCATTTGCTGTCAGTAATTCCATATCTGCAATCATGCCTTTCAGGAATGAGTGGCTGCTATGATGTTCCTTATCGCTGCAAACACCCACAATGAAGACGGCAACACAACTACATCCTTGTTTTATATTTATAATTTAATTCCCTTTTAATTATATCATTTATAATTTAATTCCTTTTCACTCTTATTACTATCTTATATTTAGAATTTAATTATTTTTTTTTATAATCCTTATGCTCGACACGCTATTCTCTTGACACGGATTTCTTGAAGTATTAAAAAAACCTTGTTTCCAAAATGCTCTCTGAAGCATGGAAAACAATATGTCAGATTTTCGTCTTATCAATCACATCCGAAAGAACGTTCTTTTTGGACACGCTCTTGCAGACTTTTCAGAAGTTACAAAGAAGGAAGCAGTGAATTGACTCAACTTGACACTCCAAGGCCACTCCTCCTTTTCTTTGAAGATGGTTGAAACCATTCATTAACGCATCCGGGAGCCTCACAAAATGTCAAGGACATCCAGAAGATGGAGTAATTCCCCTTGTTCGTTACAAAACACTGCTATGATTCTTTATCTAATTAAAACAAAGGCCCCTCTTATCTCACGCTTAACAAGAAATTGCAGCGAATGAGAAAAACAGACGTTGAAAAATGACTTGGAAAGACTTGAAAGAAAAATCCTTAACTCCTCCAATAATTCAATGAAGAAGCAAACGAGATTAAAACGCACTGAGAGATGGAAGAAATCGTAAAGAACTCCCGAGAGGATGATGCACAGACTAAATTTAGAATTCGACTCATTTGTAGGAATGTTTTTGATTAATTTGATTTGTTCACAATTTGCAATCTTTATTGGAAATAAGGCAAGACATGACTTGCCTAAAAAGTAATGACCGTTAACTTGGGAATTTAGAGAATTTTACTTTTTGAAAACTTAAAATTTTAAGCAAAAAGTTATTAATTAACAATTTTAATGACCTCAAATTAAATTTCAAGAACAAAGAAGTATGATTTTAAAGGAAATAAATTAAATGTTCGAATGATCCAAGTACTAAAAATAAATGATCCAATTACTTGAGAGTTGCGAAACGCAAAAAAAAATATTTTAGACTTTATGTCTTTCTTTCATAGTTGATGATGTTTTGTCCAAAATTAATGAGGAGGTCGAATTGGAATTCCCGAAAACTGAAATGAGCACTTTCATTCAATATCATTCACTTTTTCAGACGGTAAGCATAAAGGAATACTCTTCTTCCAACCTGGTCAATAATGCAAACCTCGATTGTGATCGTGCAATTTCTACTCCCAACTATGATCAGCCAATAACACTGAAATTTGCTGTCTCACTTTCGTTTGTCGACAAGCTTTGAGTTACAAATGGAAAGAGCTTTAATTTCTTTTTGTTGCACGGGCAGATAATGAGTTTCACATGTTTGAGACTTTAAAGTTACTGTTTTCAATGAGGACTGCTTAAATATTTATCGAGCAGAATGGCCATTAATTCTCGACCAGACTGGCCAAAGAATGGAAGTACAGAAAGAAACAGAAGGAATCAAAATTGGGGAAAGGGAATGTGGCAGCCGGTATGAGGTGTAATAATTATTTATGACCGCTTTTATGTCTCAAATCGGGCTGGGGAAGGCAATGATTGTGAGATGCACCTGGCTGACCCTTTACAGGTATGCACGTATGATGTCATAAGACGTTGAGGTTTAAGTGCTTCACATTGTGGTTAAATTTCATAGCTCAGTACTTTTTAAGAGCGTTGTCTGAGGATGCTGGAAGATTTCATAAACAGATGTCGAACTAAAATTAACTAAAATGTTGAACGGATGTCGAGTGAATAAGTTGAAATTTTTTTTTAGAAGAATGAAAATGTCAACAACAGCATGACCTTATGACCCTTTATTCTATTACTATTTCAATCTTCTTTTCCGAGCAAAGATTTTTACTTTACAAAGCCAGTTTCGTCATCAACTCTCAAAACTCAAAACATCTTTCTTAAAAGAAAATACATCGAATGTAAGACTGAAAGATATTTTCTGAGTTCACAAGAAGAAGGATGCAGAAAAATTGAATGCAAAGCAAAATCTGATTAGAATGTAAAGCAGAGAAGAAATTCCGAGGAAAAGAATCGGATGTTCATGAATAATGGAGAGAAATAAGCTCCATAAGTTCGAATATTCTCCGCTCATATGAGCTTGATTTCAATTAAATTTATTTTCCGTGCACAAAAAGAATTCCTTTTCATTGTAAACTATGGGGTTATACTCATCTCTTCCAGGTTAATAAATTAATAAAATAAACTTCAGATTAATCAATTTAAATTCCCGGGCAGAGGCATCATCAATATGCCAACAGCCTCCCTCAAAAGTGATAATCTGCTTCAAAAATTATTTTTCCGTTCAAATATGCAAAAATATTTGACGCCCAATTCTCGGTGTCCATAATTTTCAAATTATTCCACTAAATTGAAACTCAAGTACACCATTCGGTCACAATCTTCCTTTCAGAACTACAATTGGCAGAAGACGAACATGGCATTTTGTCTAAATTTTCCGCTGAAAGTGGTCACAATTCTTCAGAAACTAAAAAAAAAAAAACCGAATTCCAAAACCTCGCAAATCTTGGAACGTAGTCGTTTTAGTAACAAATTCAGAAATTCTTCAAAAGAATGAATTCAGTTTGAACTCGAGAAATTCTCTAATCAACCGCTCCACAGAAAAATTTCCACAAACCGCTTTTTATTTTCTTCAAATTTCTCTTCAAAAGATGGCGCTCGATAAAAAACAACCCGGAATTACCCCAATGCCTCGGAGAGGGAACAAATTTTTTCTGGAACAATTGATTAAAGACAGCTAAACCCCCAGTGATAAGAGATGATGGATGGGTGGATGGGGAGAAGGTGATGATAACGATTGTAGTAATACTTGCACGTGGCGAGCATTCGTAAGCCCAGGTCAGAGAGAGGTTGCTGGAGCTGTTTGCAAAGATGATGATGATGTTGATGATGATGAGGATGTTCATAATGGCGATTCTTATATTTTACTTAGTCAGCCTAATGAGGAGAAAGTCATTTTTCAAAGCATAAATATGCTTCAAAAACATCACCCAACAGGCAGTCAGGATTCCCAGGAGACAATGTTGCTCCGGTCTCGGCATTGTTCCATAGAACTTCAGATTAGTTGGATTGATGACCTGAGTCAAGCCTGAATTATGCCCTCCATTCTGAGGGCTGCGTGACCGGCACGAGATATTGGAGATGATGACAACAATGAGGGAAAACTCTAGTCTTTTCCATGCATCATCTTCAAGTCTTCAAGTAAAATGAGAGTCGTGATCTTGCCAAAGGTAAAAGACTTCATGCTTACAAAAAAGCATTCAAAGTTGTCATATTCATATATAGTTGGATTTTTATACGTGGAAGACCAAAACGTATGGAATTCTGTATAACTCAAGGTTTGAATGCTTTATATATATATATATACTTCCTATAACACCAGCCTAAGGTTTTTGCAAACCAACAATAAATGTGGCCAGTTTAACAAATAATCGCAATTATTTCTATGGGGTCATGCTAACATTACCTATCGACGAATAATATGATTATTCACACAACACTGCATGTATTTTGAATGTCGCAACAAAAGCAACAACTCCTCTCTGGTCTTAGCGTTCCGGTCAGACATAATGAATTCTTTGTAAATAAGTAGGAATGGAACGATTACTCGAACAGCGGTACAACCAGCGGGAGTTTTTTACTTCTCATTTCTTCTTTGCCTAACCATTCGCTTTATCCACATCTCCACCATTTCTAAGTCTTCATTTCTTCACATTTTAAGTCACATCATCAAGATGCTTGGAAATTTTTTAAACTTTCTGAAAGATTTTACAGCATTTTAAAGGATTTATTGAACTTGAGGCATTTTATGTTGAGTGACAATCGTCAATTACAGTCAATAACATATGAGTCTTTCATGTCCAGTGTCGCATCTCCAGGCATTGACCTCGTGAACTCATTGCAGCCACGGGTGACCTGGAAAGAGGTTTTCCACTTCAGGAAAGCCACATTTTGTAGGAAAGCCGGGAACCAAGAGCCATCTCTTCCTCCTCTCTCGCCCGATTGAACATCGCAGCAACTCAAGCGTGACTCAATCGTAGCGCAAATGTACATGCGAGTTTATTGTGTTTGGCGATTTGATCGAGGGCTGGTGTCAATAAACAATAAACGGGAGGATCAATACTGGCAATCAAATCATGCTGATCATTGATTGGAGTTCACGCAGGAACAGAAATTGTGTAAAAATTGATTGTATGCTACCAACAAGTCATTGCTTGGCCTTCCACACGTAAAATCAATCACGCATTCGTTGCTTTAACTCGATGCCAGACTTTTGCAATTTCTTTCCAATTCGCACTTTCTGTGGATCGCACACGCTACAATTTCACCCGTCTGAAGACACCATGCATTAGCTACGGTGATCGTCACTTTTTTTTACAATTCAATGGTCTTCAACAGTATTCGATGTGCCATCCATCCATCCAGACAGACAGACAGACAAACTCAAAATTTATCCAAGCATGCAAACATGCAAGGTATACTTTGGCAATAGAAGATGGTAACACGGTCAGTTATCGAGCAATCCGGGAAACTTTAAAGAACATCAGTACACCGGCGGAGCAGACATGATGTCATCCGGGATGTTATTTATCTTCGATTTACGCAACGCAAGGACAGTAGGAATGTCGTCTGACATTCCACATGCTCGAATATATTCGACACGGTGTAATATGCCTCTCACGATATAATATGCTCCCCCATCAACAAATTACATTCAAGAGATTTAGCGGCTTGACGTGATATATAGCTACGGCTAATGCCACTAACGCTATTGAGCATTTTTATTATTCGTAGTGCTGCAATTAAATACAATGATTAATATCGAATAATAATTATTTTTATTACTAATTCATTATTACGAAATTCATCATCCAGCACAAATTCCATTCCCAGAGTAGGAAGAAAGGGTTACGATTGATGAAACAGGGAAAAAGAATCAAGCACACGCGCACACACAAGAGGGAAAGGCGGTCGTGGATGCGATATTTATGTCTCATCTTGGAGCATTTTATTTCCACTAGACACGAAGCCAGCCAACGTAGCTGTTGCCAAATCCAATGCAATTCACATCGCTCAAAATATGGATTGCAGGCTGTTCTGCCGACCAGTAGGCCGGGGAGCATTGTATCAGCTGTTCTCCTGGGCATCCATCCATCCATTCAATCATTCATGCATTAGTTTACATTCATTTTCTCGAAAAACTCACTCATACACTCACTTATTTACTATACAGTCAATTTATCCTTCACCACTAACACCATTGTTTTTCATCAACATCGTTATGGCAAATTCATCATGAAATTCTGCTTCTACAGGATCAGCCTGTAGAACGCTGCTGTCATTCTCGTAGAAATTTTCAAATCAAGGTTTTTCAATCGAGTTTCCAACATTCATTTAGCCTAACATTTCCACACCTAACATTAACCCTAGCCCATATCAACATCTACCCTTAACCCTAAATCTAGCCCTAGTCTTAATTCGTCTA
Source organism: Whitmania pigra (assembly GCA_021613335.1). NCBI lineage: Eukaryota > Metazoa > Annelida > Clitellata > Hirudinida > Haemopidae > Whitmania > Whitmania pigra. The sequence continues at coordinate 1,823,993 of JAJTWR010000266.1, forward strand.
ATTTTAGCGAGGATTTCCTTCCCTTACAATCGATCAAAGTATTCAATATTTTTTTTAATCTACAACTTTAATTGATGAATAATTCTTAAATCTAATTCCTTCTGGATCTCCATCGAATTGGTTGGAAGTGGAAAAAGTTCGAAAACGGGTTTGTTGTTTGGATTATCTTCATCTCCGATGTTCGTGTTCCAGAAAAGGAAGTCGTTTGAGATTTTATTTCGATTTGTTTCACTTTATTTCATCCAAACGACCAACTTGGAGCCTCGGAGTTTCCAAACAAGGAGCCATGTTTCGCTTGTGTACTTCATGTTGGTCTGTTGTAGTTTCTTTATGTTTGTTAGTACTTTATGTATGTTTGTTAGTAGTACTAACTGCTTGGAATCTTGTATTGTAATTTAGGTTAAGTATTTAGCCCAATAAAACTTAGATAAATCAATAAATTTAATTTAGAGGAGTGGTTTTATTCGGCCTATGAAATTGTAATTGAATTAGAATATTATTTGTAGGTATTATAGTATACTATTTATTTTGTTTTAATTTAAAATTAAATATTAAAATAGAAATGAATTATTTAGAACAGCATCCAGCATGAAGAACGAAACACAGAGTGACACGAACAAATGATTTCGTGTTTTGAATGTATTTTAGCATCGAAAGCCCTACAACGACGCAAATAAATGGAAAGCATGATATTTATTTTTCAGACTATTTTAGAAACTTCTTAAATCTTTATTAAAATGTGAAAAGCTTCATTTTCGAGATGCAAAGAAACAAACTTTCAAATTCTACGCGCTTCTGGAAGAAATGCTCACCGAACAATCTCGTTCCATGGAAGAAAACAGCGCTAAGCAAATATTGATCGGTCAAAGTCATAAAAGAATAATTTTATCATTAAAATGTCTTGATGGCAGACAGTGGCCCCGCCGTTGGAGAGAGTGAGTCTAAAATAGACGAAAACTGGGTAAAGTTGGATGAAAAAGGATTTTGTAATTTGTTTAGCGTCATCGAATGCCAAAGGGCTCATAAAAATGAGAAGGTATGATAACATTCTCCGGCATAGGTTTCTTAGTGAGGAAACCGGACATTTATCACAGTCCACGGTATTCTGAATTCACGGACTACATAAAATATTGCTTATTGATGTACTCAGCCACCGGTATCATTCATATTCTTTCCGACACCACAGACGATGTTGGTACGACAGTCCGTGAAATTTGTCTCATAATTTTAGAATAATTTTTATGTTTAATATTTACAAATAACCTTTAATCAATCAAATACTCAATTATTTATTTCTTAGCCGGTTCTTTGGTTTACCCATCCATTCATTCATTCATTCATCCATTCATTCATTCATTCATTCATTCATTCATTCATTCATTCATTCATTCATTCATTCATTCATTCATTCATTCATTCATTCATTCATTCATTCATTCATTCATTCATTCATTCATTCATTCATTCATTCATTCATTCATTCATTCATTCATTCATTCATTCATTCATTCATTTGTGTATTTAGTCATTCGTTCGTTGTTTCATTCATTTCTATGGCAATTCATCGATCAATCATTGTTTCAGTCAAGGGACTGATGTGTCAATGTTGTCGTTTAAAGGAAAATTAGACCATCCGTCCATCCGTCCATCCATCAGTTAGCAGCCCTAATCACGGAACCACATTTATTTCGATCTACTCACTCCATCTTTGGCCTCCATCCTATAATTATTCTGATATTATATATACTACTATAAAATAATATATTTTTTTTATTATAATTAAGACTTGCAGCAATCGTTCAGAAGAAAATGGAATTTACACAATTGGTGGTTTTTAGTTTTTAAAAGTAAAAATACTTTTCAAAGCCATACGTGACCAATTCCCTTGCAATTCACGTTGATGAAAACTTCTTTGAAAATATATTTTTCATAAGAAATCTTGGAACACAAAATCCGTGGATTGCGACAGCAGTTTTGCAAAAAAAAAAAAATTTACAAAAATAATAAAAATTATAGCCTCTTTCTTGATATATTACTTTTAAAAGATCTTTTTGTTACATTTATTCTGAAATTTAAAAAAAAATGAGTATTTAAGTATTTCTTCTTGAAAATGTTATTTGAAAATCTTTCCTTCCAAAGGAAAATTGAATTTTAATTTGGACTTTTAACAAAACTTTTTTCTGGCTGTGTGTTTCTCGACTGGAGAAAATAAAGGGGAAAATGTTTCGCGATGGAATTTTGCGTCCGAATAATGCGAAAAATTTGGAAATTTTTTTAATAAGTACTTCGGACTCAAAATTTTGCATTTTAAATTTAACATTTTTTAATAACATTTTTCAGTTTCCAAATATTTGCATAAAAATGCGAAACTATTTGTTCAGAATCCAAATTGCGGAGCTACCTGGAATATGATGTTGATCTGGTGCCTTCCTCCACTGCCCAATTATCAATGCAGCCATCAATTTACTCTGGAAACGAGTCGTCATCACCATCATCATTATCATCATTGACATCGAATTCATCGTCACCATCATCTTTATTGACACCGGTGCAATCAAGTTTTCCTTTGGTTTTGTCAACTTCGCATACCAGACGAGATGCACCTTCATTATCGTCATCGTTGTTATCATCATCCTCCTCATCATCGTCATCATCGTTTCCAATGTCCAATGGCAACCACTTGATCCGGAGAAGATCAGCCCAGAAGACTGCCAACGTCGGTGGAAAAGTCGTCATGGAGTGCGAGTTGACCGTCAGAGATGAGAAGGACTACATGATCAAGTCAGTAGTGCTGAATGACTTTCATGTATCTGCATTAGCTGATAGTTTGTGGTCTTTGGACTCCGTAGTTAATGTGAAGATACTATTTATTTATTTGATTAAAGTATGCTGTATCATCATTTTATGTCATTTTATGCCATATTTTATTTTATGTTTTTTATCATCATTTGGATAAAGTGAAGATATTACAAACCCTCGACCATACAGCGGCTCTTCCAAAGAACGTTCCATCGCTGTACAAGCTAGGCTGCTACCACAAATCAGACAGACTGTTGCTTTTTACCATTTCATACAAAATCGAAACCTTTTGAGCCATCCTCAAAATTGCCAAGATTTATATTTTCAGCTGTAGATATGCCATAATGTATATTTATGAATTACTCAAATACCTGACTTTACTGGCTTAATGCCACCAAACCTGTAAATTGAAGTAATTATGTTTACGTTTGAAGAAAGTCTTAGTCTCTGTTAATCTAATTTGTAAGTCGCTCTAATTTTCCGGATTAACATTCAGGTGGAAGTTTCTGGTTACTTTTGCTTTCAAAACTGCTGAAGAACTTTTGTGAAAATCCTGTAATTTAATTGGAATTTGTGAAGATGTTTCCATGTCTTGGGGATGAATAACAAAATGAGGTCCAAACACTTCTGAATGTTGCTTGTTGTAATCAGCAAGTTAACTACTTGCAATAAATGGATTTCTTTGTAAATAAAACCAGAAGTGCGAATATACATAATGTTTAAATTTTCAGCAACAATGTTAAAAACAACAACAACGACAATACAACGACAACACAAACGAACTACGTCATAAACCGTCGTTGAAAAAAAGGCTCCTGATTCCGCGAGACTCGATGATGAAGATTCAAAACACATTCAGAAGCAGCCATCACATCGAGGCTTTCCTCGAGAGATGAGGAACTCCGAGTTCATTAAAAAAATTATTTTCTGAATTTAATCAAATTTACTTCAAAAGTTCATATCCGATGAAATAAAACGGATCAACCTGTGAATTGCGGTCGAGAAATTCAGAAAAAGAAACTGAAAATTCCTTCCCGGAATTTCTGAAGCTTTAAAATTAATTAAAAGTAGTCGCTATTTTTGTTGATGCAATTTTTCTTCTCAAATTTTGTACAAAAACAAAACCATTTATTTCCAGCACCGTTGGGTATCGGTATACTATATATCGGCATAACTGTTCGTGAGAGGACCAGGAAAAAGATCAATCAATGTATCGATTTTGAAACTTCTCGGCAATCAGATCGATATAACACAACTTTTTTGAGCGTCTGCAAATTTCAAGGTCAAAATTTAATTTTGTGAAGAAAACTTTTTGCTGGTAATGAAAACGAATAATATATAGGATATATTATCAAGGAGTCAAGTGTCAATCACTGTCAAGACTTACAAAGGACCAGGGTAGCATAGATTAAATTCATAGACTAATTTCAGCTTTAATGATTTATTTTACAGTTTGTAAATCAAAGTTTCCGAACAAACCTTATCCAAGAATCGATGATAATAACGACATGACGTTCAATTTCACCATCACTTAATTTAAACAAAACCTGTCATTTATCAAATTGGCTCCTGTGTACAAGTTGCCTGCTTGTAACTGGAAATTGGGAAAAGTTTTAAGACGCAGGGATTTGAAGTCTTCAATAGTTCCAATTGGCTTTTAGGATTACGACAAGAATTTCTTTAAAAAAAAAAGAGGAGAGGGTTGAATCAAATTTCTTGAAAAATACTGCGGAAAATCTTCAAAAGGCCATATTTTTGATCGCAGTGATTGCATTTTAATTGCTTCAATAGCTTTCACTTTTAAACGTCAATGAAGTCAAAAAACTTTGTGAAATGACCAAAAATGATCTCAAATTCATCTAATTCATTCTACAGTTCAACTAATAAATCACTTTAAAAAAACATTTTAATTACGAAAACAGTCATTTAGAATTCCTAAAATGTTACTTGAATTAAAAATAATTTAAAGTAAAACTTCCTACAGATGGGTCAAGCAGGGAATAGAAGTCCCGATACTGATACAAGTCAAAAAGGGCACACCACCGCATATCGACTCCCGCTACGAGGGAAGAATTAGGGTAACAAACGAGGCCAACGTTGAACTGACGAAGATCCTCCTCAAGGACCAGGGCTGGTACGCCTGCACAGTCATGGCCATCAACAACAGTTCTGATCCCGGTAGTACAACGTCTAATAATAGCACCTGGGTTCACTTGACCGTAAACGGTTAGTGATTTCAAATGACTGGTTGTACTTCGCTAGTTCAAGTTTTTACTTAGTTTAAGTCGATGATATTATATTTGATTATTATATTTTATTAAAGGTTTTATTATTAATACTTTTATTAAAAGTATCATTATTATTATTATTAATAATTATTACTATCGCTTTTATTTATTATTTCATTTTTTATTTTTATTATAAGATATTTTCTTAAATAATGGGCTTATTTCTTTAACTTTGAATATTCTTATTGGCTCCAAATGTCTCAACAATTTCTAATTCTGATTAATTTGAATGAAATCTTTATTTTTGGTAGAGGAGGGAATCAATGACCATCGAGTAAAATTATTGATCTGTTGTCAGTTATTTAACTCTAAATATTATTTCTAAATAAATATTAATCAATACCATCAAAACTATCAAAATTATCATTTTTTAATGACCTAGTAATTTGTAGAATTAAATTTCGAGAATAAACAGAAATATAACAGTGTAGTTCACCGTAAATATAATTCAGTTAATGTTATTTAGCTCCGTAAGAAATTATTTTGTCGATTTAAATAATTTATCCAAAAAAAAGATTACAAAGGAATTTCTTCCTACGAATGTTCCCAGGTGGAGTATTAGTATTAGTAAAGGCTGATTATCTTTTATATCTATTATTTTATATATTTTTTTATATTTATTATCTTTTATATCCGTGATAATTTTTGTCAGTAAGAACTTAAAGCATCAGGTGCTTTGGAGCTTTCGTCTTGTCTCCGTTAAGGACACTACAGTGAATTTTAAAAAGAAGAACGAAAAAGTTTCGAAATGAAAAAACTCAAAATGAGTGCAAAAAGTAGAAGAACAGAATTCATATTCAGAGAAAGAAAGTTTTTGACGAAAAAGAAATGAAGTAATATTTGAAAAAGTTCCTTTCTGAAGATTTATTTACTCGGAAAACCTTCGTCAAAACTTTCAATCTTCGGAATTTAAGATTTTTCTTTACCTTTCTTTATTAATGCAAAAAAAGGTAAAATTGAAAGTAAAAGAAATGCGTCTGAACGAACCCACTGTGAATAGATGGACAGCGAGAAGGCTTGTCATTGGCTGGGATTTGATTGAAAAACAAAGATGGCGAATCAATCAATTACGACGGAAAATCTAAATGAAAGGGGATCCATCTCCGGCAACATTCCAAAGATTTGCCTGATTTGGAAAAATTTTCCATTTGGAAAAAAAATTAAAATTGGTCACGTTTCTAGAATGGCTTTTTAAAGGAAATTATCGTAACTCATAACTGGTATTGAAAAGCATGCTACGAATGCGAGAATTGGTAGCGAAATTAAAAATGAAATCAATGAAGAAGGAGATGCAAATAAAAGGAGTAAAATTAATAATAGTCAATGTTTCGTTAAAATTAATATTCACTTATTCATTTATTTATTTATTTATTTGATTATAGTCCTTTGCATAACTGAGATGATTTGGTCTAATTAATATTCAATTTAATTTTATTTTAAATATTCGCGGCAAATTCTCTCCGAGGGTGTAAAGTTGATTTTTCAAGTTAGAAGCAATAATCATAATCATAATCATAAATCAGAAACTCTTCACATTAAAACACTAAATTTTGATAAAATTACAAAATTCAAATATTAAAATGAACATCAATGGGTGTTTGGGATGATATGAAACAGTATGCATCGCATTGGTAAGCGTTTATGATTAGACGATACTGATAATTAATAATAGTAATAGTTTATTTTGTAAACAATTAAAGCATTATTAATAGTAAAAAATATTTTGTTAACTAACAACAACATCTTTTTAAGTGTGTTTACGAGATATCGGCATTTTTCTTTGCAATAAGACGAAAGTTGGCAACTTAAGCGGAAACTGGAAGAGGAAAGTAAACATAAAGAATAAATGTCGGAATTTCTGGAAGCATTAAAAATTGATCTCTGGAGATTTTTTCCGACTTCTTCTGCCTGTTTTACCGCCAAAACTCAAACGGGCGGCTTCAAATCTTCAACTCATCGAATATGGCTCATGTTTATGCATGAAGACTTTTTTCGGAGACAAGCATTTTAAATATAATTAGCATAAATTATAAATGTTAGTGTGAAAGGGAATTGAAGTAAAATCTTGCCGCCTGATGTTTTGTACAATTTTGTACAATTTGAATCTAAAAAACGTTTCAGAAAAGCCATTTCCAATTCCGTTTTTAACGTAGAATAGGATCACGTTATATCTAATAATTTTATCTAATAAATACAGAATTAATTTTATCTAATAAATACAGAATTAATTTTATCTAATACATACACAATTAATTTTATCTAATAAATATAGAATTAATTTTTTCTAATAAATAAAAAACATTAACCCATCGCTAAGTAACACAAAATATGATTCAAAAATATCCTCACAAAATATGATTCACTATTTTCTGGGGATTTCCTCTTCCGACGTGGAAATTGTTGATTTATTCATCGTGGGGAGTTCATTGAAACAGAAAGTTTCTTGCAATCCCATGAAACTGAAACTTATTTTCTCTCCTGGATATTGTTGAGGCAGACGAAAACAGTAAAAACAACAAAAAGCATTGGCAACCATGTTTTTTATTTGAGAAATGGAACTAAAAAGATGACTCAATGAAGTTGACAGAGGAATTTTAACATTTATTGTTCAAATTAAATTGTGGATTTTAACATTTATTGTTCAAATTAAATTGTGGAATTTTAACATTTATTGTTCAAATTAAATTGTGGATTTTTAACATTTATTGTTCAAATTAAATTGAAAAATTGATCAACTGAGAATCTGGTGAACTGTGATAAATCAAATGAATCTTAGTGTTTAACTGAACAAAATACAATATTTTGATTTAAAAAAAATTTAATTAATTTTCAGTAAATCTAAAAAATTTTAAATGACATGGATTTCCATAATTTGCATGATGGATGATTCCCGCGAAATCATCATATTTTATTTCATTATCATATGTTTTCCGTATTTAAAAAAAAAAATATTATTTAATATTATTTGATAATTAATTATCGCAACAATAACATATAACAATAATAGTAGTAATAATATTAGTAACAGGATATTTTTTAAATTATTAGTTTGTTAAATGTTTAAAAAAATAATAAATATCCTGTTAATGTTGAATTTTTATAATTTAAAACCATTTTTAACATTATTATTGGTGGTAGACAAAACTTTGAATGTGCAAATTCATTGTAAAAGAAAATACTGAATTTCTTACCATAAATCAAGTTTGCAAATATTATAATAAATATTTTAAATAGTCAGATATAAAAAATAAATAAACAAATAAAATGTATTAAATTTATGAAAATCAAACAATTTAAAATATTTCAGACGAACTTTCTCAATTATTAATTTAAAAAAAAATAGTTAACTACAAATAAAATTTTTGCTTTAAATTTCTATGAAAAATTATTGTAAGTTAATTTTCGCCTGAAATGTGGATGTTAAATTATGGATGCGCACGAAAGGTTTTGCTTTTTCTGTTTCAAATTCCGCAACAAACACTTTTCCGAACTCAACTTTTTGCGCCAAAACCTGAAGCCAAATAAATGTGAATAAATTTACTTGAAACGAGTTTCGTCTCAGAACTGTGCAATTGAAACTCAAGATTGGATTGAAATTTTATAAAAAAAAAAAACAACATTTTTATCATCGTTTTTGATGAAAATCCGATCCTTAAATTTGAATTTGAATTTTAATTTCCTCAACGAACTTAATAAATACTTATTTATTACATATTTTACTTATTTATTATATATAACAGAAATTATAAATTTAGTAAAAAAAATGAACGAACGTCTATTGCTGATGTGAGAGGGATAATATTGATGATATTGGATAAAAAAAAATCTTGATTCTCTTTCGATGATAGATCTTTTCCTTGACTTTTGACATTTAACCCCACATTTGGAAACCACAACAATAAACGATTTATTTTGGATTTACAGTAGTTACAGTTTTTAGGATGGTGGATGTTAATGAGGATGGTGTGAAAGATGATTTAGATGCCTTATGAGTTTCAAAAGTTTGTCCTAAGACTTTAACATGGAAAAAGTTCCTGCAGGGATTTTTCCGGATGTCAGGGAGAGTTTCACAAAGCTCTTGAAAAAATGATTTTTTTCCACATGGAAACAATCACAAAACAAAGTTCTCGCAAAACGTCCAAAACTGGAAAAGTATCGGTTGCTAGGGACGCTCGTATCGATCAGCCATTGAATCGGTGGAAGTGTGGTCATAAAGCAACATCTACTTCTGACCAGCCATTCGATCCGTGACTACAACAAAAGACGACGACAGCAACAAATGAAATGCAACTACGTCAAACAACAACAACAACAGCAACAACACCAACCAGGCATTGAGTTCCAATCCGATTCATCCAGCCCTTATTACTCATGTTTTTCCATTACATCATCCACCAATTCTTCCTCTCCGAGAGAATCCTCGATGACGAAGGAAATAATTTGAAAGCGGAAGAAAGCATAAAGAAGAAAAAAAACTAAAAAAATAAAAATCAGAAAACCGAAACAATGATGGAAAAATACCTCGGTCACGTAATTTGATCACAAAACATGCGAAGGTCGTCTGTTCGAATCCCGGGTTGAACCGATAATCGAGAACTGGAGAATGACATCTCTTTACGCATCGCTTCCTTTTTTTCCTCTCTACTGGAAAGATGCAAGTGAAACCGTTCTTTCCACTGGCACTCTGTTAAATATTCGTAAATATAAATATCAGTCTGCTGATGCTTAATATTCATGGAGTGGAATGGTCATTAAATATTAGCTAACAGTCTGCTAAATATTAACCAGCAGTCTGCTTAATATTCAGGAAGTGGAATGGTCATTAAATATTAACTAACAGTCTGCTGAATATTAACTAACAACCTGGTTAATATTCATGAATTGGAGTACTCTTTAAAGCGTGCACGCTGACAATAAGTCATCGACTGGAAGACAACCACCGTTATTCACTCCACACTGTCCATCTCCTCCGTCTGATGTCCATCCATCAGATGATAATTTTTCCAACATTTGGCATGCTCTGTCGATCGGAGTCGTAAATGACGCCTCGTCACGGTCCGGTGATTCGCGTGACGCCGTGACAGTTATGGCGACACGGGAAGCGAGCGGAAGGCAGCATAGTGAGAGAGAGAGAAGTAGAAAGAAAGAAAGAAAGAGATAGTGAAAAAAAGAGATATATAAATATATATATATAAATATATTTATATATATATTTATATATATATATATTTATATATATATATATTTAGTACTCTTATATATATATTTATATATATATATATATAGAAACACATAACGAGGGGGATGCATTTGCGTAAATTTTCGCCGCGATAACCATGACAGCGTCGACAGAGAGCCTGTGCCCGACTCCCGAGGAATTGCCTGCTCGTTCGATTTCAATAAATTAGCATAAATTATGATGATTGGGAAAATTTCGGTAACAACTCGTTTGAGAATATTTAAGTGGAATTGATCGAGGGAGAGTTTTTTTTTACATTTGCTTTCGATTTTGTTTGAGGAACGAATTGATGGATAGATGGATTGATGGATGGATGAATGAGTGGGTAAATGGTTGAGTGGATGGATGCATGAATGGGTAGATGAATAGATGAGTGGGTAGGTGGATGGAAGGATAGAAAGTTGCCCCCAAAATCACACGTGGTTCAAATAACTTTTTATGAGCGATTAAAAAAAAATGAACAAACGCTCAACTCGAAAACAAAAACTAAACGAGCTTATTTCTGAGAAATAATGTTAATTCAGAAGTGCTGCTCATTTGGGTCAGCGACCAGGATGCCAGCCACTCAGGCACGCAGAGAATTTAATGGGCTAATTAAAGTGATTTACACAGACTTCGGGAAAATATTTTTCCTTACCATCAGTTTTTATACCACGATCGCCATCATCGTGGGCATCTTCATCATCACCATTATCATCATCATCATTGCAATCATCATCATCGCAATCATCGTAATCATCATCATCATCATCATCATCATCACGGTCGTGTTCATTAATGTCGCCACTTCTTACGAGCTGCCAATAAATCTCTTGATCTTGAGGATCTTCGTTCATAATTTCTGATTCTGTTGTAATTATTGAGGCATTACTCTCTGCCATCCACCCGTTTGCCCATCCTTTCATCTATCCATCCATCCATCCATCCATCAATCCTCATTTACTTCATAGTAAACACGAAATTGTGACGTGTTGTCATTTCCATGATTTATCGACAAAGTTTCGCTGCAACTTTTTTTTGATGAATTTTATGTAATTTTATTTTGTGCTTTTTTTTTTGTATTATTTTAAATCGAAATATTGCATTAAACGCGCTTTGTTGGCCTGTACTACTTGTTCCTACTTGATGCATTGCAACTCACACCTGATGCATTGTAATTCACGCCTCCTATCGCATTACCAATGCAGTGCAATGCGTCCTAATGTTCGGCGAATTGCATTGCAAACCTTTCTTCTTTTTTTTTTTTTGCAAAAGATTATTTCTCACGAGATTTTCAAAAGAATCGCGTCAGGAAAGTGAAGTCTTTCCTCCTGTTTTTTCACTTTTTTTGAGATCAAAGCGATGAAAACTGACGATGTGAGACAGGGCTGCTGAAGAAAAGTCTTGTCCCCTAAAGACAATGTAGTAGCAATGGGCCCGCTATGATATGTCAATTTGTTGATGGATGAGCAAAAAATATATTATTGTTGTAAAATTGTAATTTTTGTAAAAGCGGGTGAATCCCAAAAAATTTCCGGGCTCCTGGGCACTCGCCAACCTTGCATCCTCTCGGCGGCCCTGGTGTGGTAAGGGTTAGGGGGGAGGATCGTGGTGAAAGACTCCCCTACCTGTAGTGTGATTCGATTCAAAACCTCACTCGTCTTCTGTTGGTGAAAAAATTGGCAACCGACGACCGATAAAATTCCAAGGAATCCTCTCAGAAACTCCGGCAATTTAATTTCACTCCGGCGACTGTTTAATCTTCAAGAGAAAGTCTTAAAGGTTTTTAAAGAAAGGCGATAGTATAAGGAATAAATAAAAAAGCAAAAAATAAATGGAAGTAAATAAATGAAACTCTTAAAATAAAATAAATTTCATCAAGTAATGTAAATAAATTAATAATTTGGAAATATTGGAGCACATTCCAATGCAATCCATGAAGAATGAGAAGCAACTTTCTGATGGGAGGTTCGAGTTTGGCGTGTCCATCGCGAAAAGATTTCTATTTCTGATTCCTGATTTTCATTTCTTTATTTTATTTTAGGTACAAATATTTTTTCTCAGAAATAAAATTAATTACATCACCCACTAATTACATTTCATATTTATTAAGTTGATTTAATTGTTTGTTGGTAATTATTTTATAATATTTTAATATGTTTCTGAAGTTTTTCTAATTGAATCTTTTTGTCTAATTGGGTTTTCTACAACGACATTTGTTAATGAAACTTAAAACACCCAGAGCAGAAAAATAATCGCGCATAATTAATAATTATTATTATGCATAAATAATAACTGCAAGCTCATTACAGGGCAGTTATTGCCCGAAAGTATTAAAAGGAATTTATTTCAAAAAACATAAAAAATTAAATCTAATTTTAAAAAATTATAAGAAACGATTTAGATTAAATTAAAAAAAAAATTAGATGAAACATAATTTAGGCGCTAAACAAAACAATCGAAATAAAATAAAATTCAATTACAACAGCAACAGCAGCAATAACAACAACGATCTAATTGCAACAACAACAACAACGACGACAACAATTCAAGCGAAGTATTGAAACCAACCCAACCACCACCCCAAAAAAAGTTTGCTCAGTGCTCAGTCACCCAAACAGGGACGTTTATGTTACTTGTTCAGAGGGTCACTTGGAGAATAAACGGACCCCGGTAAGGTGTGCATTGCCTGCAAACGAGCACATTTCGTCGTCAGAAGGTCGTCCACATTCCACGATCTTCCGTCTTACTGGCAGGATTTCTAAAAATTTCCAGGCATCGTCTGGGTTGTTTGGCGGTAGTTTTTTTGTTCCAGGTTGCGCATTTTTGCTTCTGCAATTTGGAAGGTGATTGAAAGTTGATTGAAACTTGGTTGAAAGCTGATTGAAAGTTGATTGAAAATTGGTTGAAAGCTGATTGAAATTTGATTGGAAATTGGTTAAAAGTAGATTGAATGTTGATTGGAACTTGGTTGAAAGCTGATTGAAAGTTGATTGGTATTCGTACGGAGTTGAGTCTTCGAAGATAATGGTTGAACGTTGGATAATGGGTGGTTGAATAATTTTTGGTTGGCTATTGAATATGAATATGAAATTATGATTATCATTAATGCGATGACGATGATTATTATTATTGTTATTTATTATTATTATTATTCCTGAATTCGATTATTATTATTATTATTATTATTGTTATCACCATCATCATCATTATCATTGTTATTATTATTGCAGCCAGAACCATTTGCCGAGTAAAAAAATTCAAAATTTGTGCCTTAAAATGATTGGATATGGACCCTTTCGATCTCTCGGTGACCTTTGACACGGGTCATGAGTGGAGTGCATGATTGGAGTAAGTGCATGGTTAGTGTGAATGATTGAAGTGCATGATTGAAGTGCATGATTGGAGTGCATGATTAAAGTGCATGATCGGAGTGCATGATTGGAGTGCATGATTGGAGTAAGTGCATGATTGAAGTGCGTGAGTGCTCAAACAGATGGAACATTTTGGTTTCACGAAACTGGAGAGGATCCATGACCTGGAATTGAAGGAACATATTTTTATTAGGAGACATTGGCATTGCAAATATTCATCAATATTCATATCGTCGTCATTATATTAACAATTATTATTGTTGCTAAATAATTATTCGAATCAGATTTCAGAGCATTTATGTAAAATAATATTTATTTTAAAAATGCTCGACATTTGAATTATGAAGCGATAAAGATCTTCACAATAAACCAAATTGCCGGAAAAATACTTAATAAATATTCCGTATTGTCGAAAAAGTAATAAATAGAGACTTTGAATTGTTGGAAATTATTCCTGAATTCGATTAAAAGTACTTGAATAATAGATGAAGGCCTTCAAATCATCTGCTCGGAAATAAACAACAAATACATTTGAATTAGTTCTGAATTTTACTCATCACATAATAATAATAATAATGATAATGATAATGATAATAATAATATAATAATAATAAATAATAATAATAAAATAATAATAATAATAATAATAATAATCATAATAATAATAATAATAATAATAATAATAATAATAATAATAATAATAATAATAATAATAATAATAATAATAATAATAATAATAATAATAATAATAATAATAATAATAATAATAATAATAATAATAATAATAATAATAATAATAGTAATAATAATAATAATAATAATAATAAATAATAATAATAATAATAATAATAATAATAATAATAATAATAATAATAATAATAATAATTGTAATAACAATAACAATGCTGTCATTGACAAGTCGTATCATAGTAATTGTACAGTGTATTCCCAAGCTTATTGACGCTTTTGTTACCTCAGCGCTTACATATGGCGCCCAAGACAATCGCCAGGCTTCCTGCATGCGTTATTACATTAGCTCCTGTCGGTGACACTGCGCTTGAAGTTTGCACTGAAATTCAATTTCAGACTCTAGAGTGCCGTGGGGAACTGATTCATCGCATGATGGAACTTTGGAAAGCATTTTTAAAAATAACATTTTACTTCAAAGCGAATTCGGTTGTTTAAAAGGAATTGAAATTTAAAACATGGAAAACATTTCGGAATGTTTTTATGAAAACTTTTTGAAGACAAATAAACTTAATTTATGATAATTCATGATAAACCACGAACCTTTTAAACTTTAAATTGTGTTTTGAGAAGTTTTTGTCAATTTTTTTCTTGTTTTTTTATCTTTCAACAGGACTTTCTCTTTTGTCGCAAAATCTGGAATTAACTTATGTTTAAGTTTAGTTTGTCTTAGTTAAAATAAGATAATAATAACAATATTAATAATAATAATAATAATAATAATAATAATAATAATAATAATAATAATAATATAATAATAATAATAATAATATATAATAATAATAATTGTAATAACAATAACAATGCTGTCATTGACAAGTCGTATCATAGTAATTGTACAGTGTATTCCCAAGCTTATTGATGCTTTTGTTACCTCAGCGCTTACATATGGCGCCCAAGACAATCGCCAGGCTTCCTGCATGCGTTATTACATTAGCTCCTGTCGGTGACACTGCGCTTGAAGTTTGCACTGAAATTCAATTTCAGACTCTAGAGTGCCGTGGGGAACTGATTCATCGCATGATGGAGCTTTGGAAAGCATTTTTAAAAATAACATTTTACTTCAAAGCGAATTCGGTTGTTTAAAAGGAATTGAAATTTAAAACATGGAAAACATTTCGGAATGTTTTTATGAAAACTTTTTGAAGACAAATAAACTTAATTTATGATAATTCATGATAAACCACGAACCTTTTAAACTGTAAATTGTGTTTTGAGAAGTTTTTGTCAATTTTTTTCTTGTTTTTTTATCTTTCAACAGGACTTTCTCTTTTGTCGCAAAATCTGGAATTAACTTATGTTTAAGTTTAGTTTGTCTTAGTTAAAATAAGATAATAATAACAATATTAATAATAATAATAATAATAATAATAATAATAATAATAATAATAATAATAATAATAATATAATAATAATAATATAATAATAATATAATAATAATAAATAATAATAATAATAATAATAATAATAATACTAATAATAATAATATAATAATAATAATAATAATAATAATATAATAATAATATAATAATAATATAATAATAATAATATTAATAATGAAAATGATAATGAAAATTGAATTACATGAAAATTGAATTACATGAAAATATTAAAAATCACCTAACTAACCCAAAATATTAATAAAAACCAAAACTCACATTCCTCTGTGCATCTTCGTTGCGCATTCGTTGAAATAAAATCTTGAATGGACCTTGAGTACACAACCTTCTTTGAGATAAAAATCCTTTATTGAAAATTTCAGGGAAACCCAAATTTCTTCTTAAACTTAATTTAGAGAAACAAAATAAAACATTGACTGAAAAATTAAAACAAAGACCTTGGAATTAGTTGCAACCGCGAGCATGTGCTTATGTATGTATGTGTGTGTGTGTGTGTGTGTGTGTTCCTTCCACACGAGAAGAGGAGTGGTTTAGTGAATTTACATAGTTTATTGTTGTTTTTATTATTGTTATTATATTAAATGATTAATACTTTTGACATTATCCATCCATTCGTTCATCCACCCATTAGTCAATCCTTGCATTAGGCCATCTATTTATCCAAACACATCCATCCTGTTGCCAGTGGAACAGGTGTGCAAGACAACCTGAATGACTCATGTATGGTCGTGAGAGCTTAATAAGTTGCGCATGAATGGATTAATGTCATCTTTATTTCTCCTCTAAACATTCATTGTCTCCCCGTTCGCTGAAGTGTGCTGGTTCGTTTCAGGATGAACCTGTCTCGAAAGTAACAAGTACATTATTATTAATATTGATTTTATTACTATCATCACTTTTATTATTAGTTTTATTATTTTTATCATTGCTTTATTGTTATTTGTGTTTCTATTATTTTATTTCCATAAAAAATTTCCATAGAGGGCATTTCCTATAAACGCGGTAATATTGAGTTAAATCAGCAACTATAAAATATGGAATCATAACTAACTAGTAAATTAATTGTCAGAAAATTAGATAACCTCAATACTATTTTCATCTTAACTCTTAATTCTTAAACACCGAAATAAAATACTTGTCAGAAAACCGATATAACCTCAATATTACTTTTATCTTAACTGAAATACCAAATTAATAATTTATAATAGCATCGTCGGTTTCGTGGAGATGAAAACACATTCAAGTCATGTCCAAGTAAATTTCTCCATCGATTTTCTCCACAAACTTTCTCCACTTCCGCTGCTGAGCGCCTTCTTGTTCGATGGAAAAGCAGTCAGCATGTCGACGCTTTTGAATCTTTAAACTTCCGCTCTCATGGCGTATCGTGGTTCGATTGTCGATTCGAGAAATAATGTCTTCTTGGAGGAAATTTTTAGATTTATTTGATTATACTGCTCTTTTAATGATTTTACTCTACTGAAAGGCATTATACTCATGCTGAAAGGAAAAATAAACATGAAAATTAAATTTTGTTTTAAATATTAAATTTGAAATTTAAATTTTGAGAAAAAATTTTAATGCATGATTTTTCAAATTTTCGCTTATTAATGTAATTAATAATAAAAACATCAAATATTTTAATCCGAGGTCTGTTGAGTTCAAAATTTAGTAGCCTTAATCTTTTAAATAATAAAGAAATGAAATAATTTTAAATAACCTTCTATTAATTATTAAAAATATTACTTAAATTACTATCATCCAATTTAACAAATAACCTTAAATTCATAAAAAATCCATAAATTACAGCTCCTCCGGTGTTCGGGTCAGTTTCTCCGGGCTTCTTGAGGGTCAAAGAGGGCACGAATCTTGACCTCTTTTGTGAGGCAACGGGCAGACCAGAGCCCTCGGTCCTGTGGGCGAAGGACGGCAAAGAACTGGTTTCAGACTTCAAGTATCGACTCCACAACGATGGAAACTCGAGCAAGTTGAGCATCGAAAAGACGACCAAAGATGACTCAGGACAGTTCTCCTGTCTCTTTCAGAACAGCATTGCACAGGTGTCGCACAACATCAGGGTCATAGTCGAGAGTAAGTTTTTGTTGTGTATTATGTATAATAATAATAATAAGAATAATAATAATAAGTAATAATAATAATAATAATAATAAGAATAAGAATAATAATAAGAATAATAATAATAAGAATAATAATAATAATAATAATAATAATAATAATAATAATAATAATAATACTAATAATAATAATAATAATAATAATAATAATAATAATAATAATAATAATATAATAATAATAATAATAATAATAATAATAATAATAATAATAATCTAATAATAATAATAATAATAATAATAATAATAATAATAATAATAATAATAACAACATAATAACTATTATTAATATTATCTATTATTTACAGTTAATTATTATTTTTTACCATTTTTTTGTAATTACAAATATTAATATTAACGTTTCGGGTTTTTTTATCTCAAAATTATAAACTCCTTCCCCTGCGGATAAAAGCAGAGAAAATTTGCCGCCGTTCGATACGAAACTGACAGACGCCATCTTGAAATGCGAGTCACGTGTCAGGAGAGAATATAATTAATTGAGTTGCCGGAAAGAAACAAACAATTCCAGGCTACCAATTCTTCCTTTTCCAGATGACGTGGAGTTACTTTTGTATTTTAAAAATTGAGTTGATGTGGCATTCCGAGTGCATGTTTGTGGCTGGTAAAGGTTCTGAGTTTTGGCAAAGCTGTGGAGGAATGCGGATTCATCTATTATATCGGTTGCATTAATTGTTTAAATTACACAGTAATAATGATGACAATAAATTTCATTTTTATAATAAAATTAACAAAAAATAAATATTAGTAGCAAACAAATCAAAAATATTTTCAAGCGATAATAATTTTTAGGGCGCCTGTAAATTACCATATATATAATTGTAAAGGTATCATTGATATTATCGCATCATTTGAGCGATATATGAGTATGAGGACGATATTGGATGAAATAAATAAATTGAACATAAAAAGTAAAAAAAAAAGTAAAAACAGTTTGAATTTTAAAATATTGCAGTCAATTAAAAAGTGAAAGTTGTTTAAGAAGTTTTTGAAATATGATTTAAAGAAATATGAAAGAAATCTTTTGCATTCCCAAAAATAATTGAAATCCGAACATTTGACAAAATAATTAAATTATAATACTTACGTTATTATTATTTTATTTAATTATAATTTTATAAAATGGTTTAAACACATTTTTAATCTTTAAAGTGAATTTAAAATTAATCATACAAAATTTTTAATTTTATGCAGAAGAATTTATTCATTCACGTGAGTGGCATTCTGAATTGTTCTCCTGACGCTGAAATTTTCTCATTTTTCATTTTTTAATAAAATAATTTTTATTCCTATTTTCGTTCATTTTTATTGATTTAATGGTTTAATATTTTAAGTTGTTTTTTTTTTACAATTTTTAAGTTAATTTTTTAAAACGGTAATTCATCATTTAGATGTTTGTGAGACTTTAAACCAAAAAATATTTTGTAAATAATTTTGTAAATAATTTTATTCAGCATTCTACGACCTAATTAGGATAACACCGGTTACCCCTTATTTTGTTGCCCCTACATATAAAGAGAAGTATCAGGTAATAACACAGTACTTATAGATCATAGGGCAACAGACCAAATAGACCAGTGCAATTGGACTAGTACAAATGGACCAGTTCAAGTAGATCAGTACAAACAGAACTTCACAAATAGATCAGTACATATAATGGTCAGTACAAATAGATGAAGACTACCTCAACATGATCCTTTATGTCATTGTCTTGCATTCCACAACAAACAACCCTAATTGGGCGTACGAGGAGCCTAGTTATAAAAAACAGTTATGCTTTCACACCCGGCCAAACACAATCCCGGCCATTCAATAAGCCCCGGCATATTTCATCTCGAAGGAGGAAGAAGGAGCTAAATTGTTCGCCAGAGTCCACGTTTCAAATGAATTTTCCGGCCTCCGAGTAGCATCTATCCAATTTGAGGCTTTTGAGGCGTTCAAAGTCGTTATTTTATATTTTATTTATATATACTCATGCATATATATTTTACTCTGGAAGATGATTCTGGTATATTAATAATAATAGTAATAATGATTTACTGATTATTATTACTGTTGGATGTAAGAAGGATTCTTTAATGCAAATTTGAGCAAAGAGGACGGGGAAGATTCTTTGGTCCAGTTTCGTTATTTTTTTTTTAAATTATTTTATATGTAGGCTGTTATTTGATAAATTTTATTTCTACATTTTTTGAATTAAATTTGTTTTTGAATTTCTTTTTCTTTGCTTCATGGAAATTCGCTTTTCCTTTTACAGATCTTCTTTCATGATTTAAATTAGAGGTTTTTGATTTCCGATGATTACTTCACTTATTAATGAATATTTCTTTAAATAATTAATTTGATCACAGAACTTGAAAAGATCGGATTTTGCTTTTAGCTTTAATCCCTTAGGATATAAATCACATCATTTGATCAAGAATTACTGTCTCTAATCTTATTATTATCATTTCATAATCAGTGACTAATATTAATATTAATTAATATATATATTATTAAATAAACACTATATTACAATTAAATAATTAACAATTATTAACTAAATTTTACAAAAAAAAAATACGACGAAATTGAAAAAAAGCATTACATTCGTCCCAACCATCATAAAGGCAACGCATACATAGTCACCCGTCCACGCAACACTACCGTCATGGAGGGCAACAGGGTGCGCATGGACTGCGAGGCAGATGCCCACCCGAAGAACTTGACCTACAAATGGTTCAAGGAGGGGGTGGACGTTCACTTCGTCACGGGTCTCATGAACAGGGCTGGAATACACGGAGACGGGAGTTTCGTCATCACCCATGCCAAGCGGGAGGACCAAGGTTGGTACCGGTGCCAGCCTTCCAACGGTATAGACACCCCCCCTGAAGCGTCAGCCTATCTTAACATAACTTGTGAGTTTGTATCTTTTATTTATTATTTTATTTCAGTATTTGCTTATTATTATTATTATTATTATTATTATTATTATTATTATTATTATTATTATATTATTATTATTATTAATTTTATTATTTCATAAGTGAGCAGTCTCTTACCTGCTCACGAGCAGATATATACTTATATATATATTAACTTAATTAATTAATTAATTTCAATAAGGGCCGAATATAGTTTATTCCACGAAATCAATGATAAGACAAGATGAGGATCGAATTCGTGGATGAATGCATCCGATGAATTTAACATTGCGCCCTAAAAGTCAGTTTTATTATTATTTGGCATTAGCCCCGCAGGAGTCGGTCTTATCCTAGTGTTCCGTTATTTCGCTCGTTTCGCCAATTAGAAGGTCTGGCGTTCGAATCCAGCCTCGGATCGAATAATTATTTCCGAGAAAAAGGGAGAACAATCCAAACTATCGATCCGCTTGGTTTTTCTAGCTCCGGTTATTTTGTTTATTTTTTTTTTGTGTCTTCTTTCCGGTCGATTGTTGCCACGGTTTGTTGCTTTGGTTCGTTGCTATGGAGACGACGTCGGGCCTTCGAGAGTTTTCAACTCAGGAGCTCCTGAATATTTTAAGACTTCGTTGAATTTTTTTTGGACGCATTTTTAAGATGCAACTCCAT
Source organism: Whitmania pigra (assembly GCA_021613335.1). Lineage (NCBI taxonomy): Eukaryota > Metazoa > Annelida > Clitellata > Hirudinida > Haemopidae > Whitmania > Whitmania pigra. The sequence goes on from JAJTWR010000266.1 coordinate 1,845,535, forward strand.
TTTCATTAATCATTCTTGCATTGCTGTAACGACCGTTGTACAAAGTTGTCGCTGTTGTAGTTGCTGTAGCTGTTGGCTGTCTCTGTTAAGATATAATTTTCTTTATATATAAAAGTTATAGATAGGTTATTTGATTTTATCATTTGTTGTTAAATAAGTATATAATTGTTGTTATCAATTAATTGCATTAATCTCTGCAACAACAGAGTAACGAAGACATCAATTTCAATCATAAAGTTCAATCAAAATATTATTCAATCGAGTTCAACGCATTTCTTACACCCATACTTCGTCTTGTAAATTTGCTGTCGATTTTCTAAGATGTCAAATGTCTGCCAGAATGGGGTGAAAGAGCTCCATAACTCAAGGTATCCACGGAGATCGCCAACAAGATGAATGGAGGTGTCTCAGCATTTCATAGAGGTGGATTCGAACATAAAAGCAGCATAAAACTCCACTGAAATTACTCCTTCCAGCTTGCCGACCAATCACAGGACGGGAGTTAAGTCACGCCCCTTTTCCCTCTTGTTTTATTGGTTAGCCTTGGAATTCTGCAGACTTTTCGGAGCTTTTCGGAAACGTGGAAATTGGAGAGAAAGCTTTAATTGGAATAATTAAACTTTTAAATTTTATTATTTTAAAAAATGAATAAAACAAAATCATTAAATAAAATGCTTATCTCTCTAATATCATCCTCATCTGTCACCTCATAAATACCATCGTAATCATTACCACAACTCATAACACTTATTACTTATTAGAAACAGCACTCATTACAAACAATCTTCATCAGATGGTGAGCATCGATAGAAACGCCGTGACGCGCTAAAAATCTTTTATGACGAAAAAAGTTCAACGGGAATTTCCAGAGTTATAAATATCCATGTGACATTTTGACCGAGACTCTTGCGATAAATTTCTCTTTCAATATCGTGTAGCTAATTAATTATTCATGAGGTCATAAATATAATTAATATGCATTCGAAAGTCATCAATATTCATTAACTGAAAATGAAAACGCCAAGTTAGTCTTCATAAACTTTACAGGACGGTGGAGAGTGAGTGAGTGAGTGAGTGAGTGAGTGAATGAGTGAGTGAGTGAGTGAGTGAGTGAGTGAGTGAGTGAGTGAGTGAGTGAGTGAGTGAGTGAGTGAGTGAGTGAGTGAGTGAGTGAGTGAGTGAGTGAGTGAGTGAGTGAGTGAGTGAGTGAGTGAGTGAGTGAGTGAGTGAGTGAGTGAGTGAGTGAGTGAGTGAGTGAGTGAGTGAGTGAAGTGAGTGAGTGAGTGAGTGAGTGAGTGAGTGAGTGAGTGAGTGAGTGAGTGAGTGAGTGAGTGAAGTGAGTGAGTGAGTGAGTGAGTGAGTGGAGTGAGTGAGTGAGTGAGTGAGTGAGTGAGTGAGTGAGTGAGTGAGTGAGTGAGTGAAGAAGAGAATAAAAAGGATGCAAGAAGATCTTGGAAATCCCCAGTAAAATAAGGCTGCAGTTGGCAGCCGAGATTTCTATGGACAACTTGGGAAGGTGTAGATCTGGCGAGGAGACGAGGTTATTGTTGCTGAACCTCCAAATGCCTTTAAGTGGATTCACCACGGATGAACGAGCACGGAATTGTTTCGATGATGATGCTGCTGCTGATGATGATGATGCTGCTGCTGATGATGATGATGATGCTGCTGATGATGATGATGATGCTGCTGCTGATGATGATTATGGTGATGATGATGGCGATAAAAAACCGACCAACTGCATTCCATTAAGGTGACAAATGAGCAGCATAAAGGTGGAATTAATATTAAAGATATTGTTTCGAAAGTCGACTAGGTTACTGCGCCACCCTGATCACTACCGATATCATTACTAAGATTACTATCATAATCATCATCATGGTCACCATGGTGAAAGCAATGTTGTGGTGACCTGGTTTCTGCAAACATTCAGGTCAAATGAGAAAATTTTAAGCCTCATTAAAATTCTCCATTTTTTATTTTTGCGTTTCGAAAACGATTTATTTTCAATGTTCGTTTGCAACTACAACTTTTAATTAATTGGAAGAATTTGAAATTAACGACAATAATATAAAATAAAAATAATAATATTTAAAAAAATAAAATTAAAAAAAAACAATATCATTAATAATAGTGTTTATTACTGCGTCTGTCAGCAACAACAAAAGATATTCATGTTGAAACTCTCGTCATCAGAGTTTTATTGGAGCATAAAATGTATTTTGTGACGCCGATGATAACCATTTTATGTCAGGAATATTTCCCCAGCAGCCACTGAAATCACGAACGGGTTGTAAAAACGAGGAAACAAAGAACACTCCCCTAACCCTAACCCCAACCCTGACCCTATTCCTACCCTCTAGCCCATTCTTAAACCCTATCCCATCCCTACCCTGTTCCATCTCTAGCACCCACCTTTAATGCTAATTTTTAAAAGAAAATGTCAAAGCTTCAGTTCATGTATTGAACATTTATTTATTGATTTTGAAATAAAATTTTTCATTGCTTTAGTTGTTTTCGTCGTTGAGAATATTTTTAATCTTGCCACAAATAATATTTCAATTCACGACTTATTGGTGGAATGATATTTAATGTATTGTGAATGCAATTATTTTATGCTAATAAGATGATATAAGTCATTTGCATATTTTAATAATTCTTTTTCTACTTTAAAATACAATGTCATTTTATTTTACTTAAAAATTCGACTTGCATTGTGAATTCAGACGAATTGATTTTTTTTTGTTTTAAAAAAATGTGGCAGAACTTTACCCAAACTCCCTCAAGTTTGCACGAATCAAAGCAGTTCAAACAACTGTCGTCAGCAAACATGAATTCCATTCAAAGAAAACGCACTTACAAAATTAAAATTCAATAAAAAAATCACTAAACCACCTCCTTAAAATCAGCAAAACTTCACCATCCACAGACCTACCGAGGGTCATTAAGATGGAACCCAGCCTGTACCTGCCGACGGGGCTGCCGGCCAAGATCGACTGCTTCACCGATGGCAACCCTCCTGCCAGACAGATCGTTTGGATCAAAGATGAGCACCAGATATCAGACAAAAACATCCGCGTCAACAAGAACGGCTCACTGGTACTGAAACAGGTCCGACATTCAGACCAGGGCCAGTACGCCTGCCAGCCAAAGTCCTCTTTAGGCGAAGGTCAAAGTTCAATCCCTACCCAGGTTATCGTGAAAGGTGGGTAATGGTTTTAATGGTGTGATTGGGAGCTGGAGTTCAATAGGTTGCTAAATGCTGATAGGCTGATAGGGTTATTGTGAGTGTTACACGTTGAACAATGCTGTTTTCTGTTGTGAGCATTTCAATTATTTTAATGTCTTATAGGAGAATGGTTAATTAAAAAAAAATCCATCCTTGGATTCAAATAATTAATTATTTAATTAATTTATTTATTTACTTATTTATTCAAAAGTAAATAATCTTTTAATTCGAATTGCAAAAATCAAGTATTATTTAAGTTATTATTCGTGAATAATAAAGAAATTAATAAAGAAAATCTTCACAAAACAGTAAGAATATTAATATTATTAGTGCTATTATGTCATTAATAATTGTAATCAATGATTAAATCTCGTTTAAAGCAGATTATTTCCACAAATGTTTTTCGATCAGTCATTTGAGGCATTAAATTTTTTTAAAATTTTGTTGAATTTCAAATTATTTCCAACAAACCGAGGCCATGTGGTTATAACTTTCCCTAAAAAATATTATTTTCGTTCCTTTATATATTATAATAATTATATCTAAAAAAAAGTACTGAAGAATATTTTAAAACCACGTTTTAAAAAAGGAATTCATTTTATTTTCCACTATTAATATTTAAATACGCCTCATTATTTGCATCAACCGCTAAGTACTAAGAAATTCTACTCCCTATTATTCCCTTTTTAGTCCACCACAAGTCAACAAGTGTGGAATTTCTTCCTGGAAAAATATTCAGGACGCTAAGAAATAGGATTTCCAGATTTCAATTTCTGCGAAACCGATGCGACAAAATTCTTTCAGCCACGAGCGTTGGAAATATTTTCGACTGGAAATTGTTCGTAAATATGTTTCCAATCAACATCTGAAGCAGACGAGCAGTCGAACTACTGTATGTCGTATTCGAAACCCAGCTTGCGTCGCCTTTGGCTTCTTGGATGATTAAATATAATTTAATTTCTTGAAATATATAACTAATATTAAATAGTGCGCTATACAAATCAAAAGTACAGTTTAAGCTGATTTCTTCACCCCCGAATCATTCATCCGAGACATTGAGGCATCTCAGACTTTGGAGCTTCGCTAAAATGAAGAAGAATAAAAGGCTGTTCTCACTTATCAAATCCATCCAACACTCCGTGTCCTGGTCACGCTTCGTTAAATTCTCACTGACAAGTTCAATGCAGGATGAATAGATGGATCAGTGGATGGATGGATGGGTGGATGGATGGAGGGTAGAAGGGTGGATGGATCGGTGGATGGATGAAGAGATGGGTAGAAGGATGGACGAATGGATGGACGAGTGGATTAATTTTTATTTCGTATTTATTCGTGGGACTCGCTCCAATAAGAACTCTTTCCATGGAAATGCTCCGCGAACGTGACTTAAAGTGCATTTGATTGTCCTGCGATCTTTGATTATTTTCCTAACGTCGAAGAAACAATTCCTAAGACCACCCTTACGTCCTCCTCTGATCTTTTCGTCCACCAACCATTTATCAGTCCTCAAATATGTAAAACCATTTATCAGTCCTCAAATATATATATAAACCATTTATGCAACTAATCATTTACTTAAATATTTTGTGTTAATATTGTTATCATTATCATTTACATATTTGCTTATTTTTTTGGCCATACCTCCATATCATTTATTCAACAACCCATCCATTCGTCCTTCTTCTCCGGATTATCTCTGGAATTGAGAACAGGGAATGAAATTCGAGAGAAGAGCATGAAAAAGCTTAACTGTTGTAAAATTAATTACCGAGGCAATAAAACCCACCAACCATCGCTACCCACTCCGGACCCCCCGTGGACAAAGATGACTCTATGTCCTTCGTTATGCGCTAGTTTGGCGCCTTTCTCGTACTTCTTGTTGGCGCAACGTAGAATTTCCTGGAGCTTTTAAAATTGAAATTTAAGTGTTTTCACCAGTGGAGACAGAAAATTCGAAAATATGTTTTCTTGGAAAAACCCATTTCCACATGCAGGTCCACGATTGGTCAATAACGGCCGTCGACCAACTGACGTAATTGTTGAGTTGCCATGGTAACGATGGAAAGAAGTTCTTGCGTCATGTTCCAGCATGGTTGATCTAAACTTTCACTTGTTAATCGGTCTTTATTGTTGATCTGTCGTCTGCTGCTACGATGGGGAGATAATACCCCCCCGCCCAAGTCCTCCCCGCACCAACCAGTCTACAGCTAGGTCTCAGATTTTTTTTATTTTTCTACCCGGGAAATTACGGTCGTAAAGAAAAAAAAATCACGTCACCTGCAATAATTTAATTATTTTCAACAGGAGCAGGAAAATGTTCAATTAATTTCCTGCAACAAAAACAAGAACAGGAACAGCAAGAACAGCAACAACGATTATGATGATGATGATAACTAATATAAAAATATAAATAATAACAATAATAACTAAATAATTTAATAAAATATAATTTCTCTCGAGATAATGGAAATACCTTCTGACGAATGGCCATTGGACGTCCTAATTGTGGAGATGGTTGCCTGGAAATTCGCTCGGAAAAACAATTCTTTTTTTGCCTCAGAAATTGCCGGAATGATTACATACCTCCCGTCAACATAGAACTCGCCCAGCCTCGCATCCATACCCCCCCTCCGGCAATCCATCTCAGAACACATCTCAAAACAACCCCCCCAAAAATCTCTCGTCAGCCACACCTCAGCCCACCCACGAAACACTCATCCACCCGAAATATCTCCATCCAATTTAAAAATCACCTGCTCCAAAGTAAGATGATCAATATTCGGGCATCACAGAATAACTCCCTAAAAGGCGCAAGATTGTAGACACGTTGGATGGGACACAAATTAATTTAAGGAATTTACATGCGAGAAATAATAGTAATAACAACAACAATAATAATAATAAAATAATAAAAAACAATAATAATAATAATAGTAAAATAATAATAACTATGTTATTATGTAGTAACAATAATATTAACATTGACTATTAATTAATTGTTTGTTTACTTCTTTATTTATTATGAAAACGTTCTTTTCAGATCCACCACATTTCACAGTGCGGCCTCTGCCGATTTATCAAAAATTTCTTGGGGAGTCTGTCACCATGCCATGCCTTGCCGAGGGTGAACCTCTCCCCACCATTTCCTGGAGAAAGGTTGAAAAGCTTGGAATGGTGGAAAGGCTGAAATTAAATTAGATAAAATGAAATTAATACTTCTGTCGATTCATTTCGGAATGAGAGCCAGGATGACTTTCGGTGTTATGTGCTCTTTTAGGAATAGTGGAGTGATAGCCATGCACATTGAGAGATGATGATGATGATGATGATGATGATGATGATGATGGTGATGATGACGATAATGATGTGATACTCCAGCATATTTCATATCTATAAATATATATCTTATATGTTTCTGTGCTAAGTGTAAAGACAATTTTTGATTTGCTGCCATGATGAAACTGTCATGAAACCATATTAAGAATTCTGATGTAGTAGTTGTTGTTGTTGTTCTTGACCACGCCCACTTGATCTTCTTAATAACCTTTGACTCTGTTAGGTCAGCGGCAACGAGACGAGTAAGTTCAAAAAGCCCCTGTCCGCTCACTACCAGTCCATGTGGCACAAGCACCATGAAAACCTCAGCCTCTTCAAACTCACCAAGGAAGATCAAGGCGTCTACGAGTGCGTAGCAACGAGCGTCGTAGCAACCGTCGTCACGGCAACCATACTCGTCGTGGAAAGTGAGTGGAATGCTATGATGTATGACGTTGATGATGATGAGGATGATGACGAAGATGGTGATGATGATGAGGAGGAGGAGGAGGAAGAGGAAGGGGATGAGGAGGGAGAAGGAAAGGTGGATGAGGTGAAGAAGAAAATTAGGAACAGGTGAATGAGAAAATTGTGAAACCATCAAAGAGAAGTGGTTTTTTTAAATAATGTTGCGCAGGTAATTGCTGCAGTTGAGGTTATTATTTTTGCTGCTGCTGTTGTTGTTGTTGTTGAGGAAGGAAAAGCAGCTTAAAGGGCGTACGAAAGTGAGCGATAAACGGAAAGGAAAAAAGATCGACCGCTCGAAAGAAACATATTTGGTGTCTAAATGGACGAGCGAACTGACAAATGAGTGAATGGGTCAGTCTATGGAACAACTCCCTGGTGATGTTGCTAAGGTGGGTGATGTATTGGGCACTGACCGATGAAATAAGTGACTGATTGATCCACTGGGCATGTGAGTGAGTGATTGAATGAATGAATAAATGAATGAGTGAGTGAGTGAGTGAGTGAGTGAGTGAGTGAGTGAGTGAGTGAGTGAGTGAGTGAGTGAGTGAGTGAGTGAGTGAGTGAGTGAGTGAGTGAGTGAGTTGAGTGAGTGAGTGAGTGAGTGAGTGAGGAGTGAGTGAGTGAGTGAGTGAGTGAGTGAGTGAGTGAGTGAGTGAGTGAGTGAGTGAGTGGAGTGAGTGAGTGAGTGAGTGAGTGAGTGATGAGTGAGTGAGTGAGTGATGAGTGAGTGAGTGAGTGAGTGAGTGAGTGAGTGAGTGATGGGAGTGAGTGAGTGAGTGAGTGATGAGTGAGTGAGTGAGTGTGAGTGAGGAGTGAGTGAGTGAGTGAGTGAGGAGTGAGTGAGTGAGTGATGAGTGAGTGAGTGAGTGGTGCGTGAGTGAGTGAGTGAGTGAGTGAGTGAGTGAGTGAGTGAATGAGTGAGTGAGTGAGGAGTGAGTGAGTGAGTGAGTGAGTGAGTGAGTGTGAGTGAGTGAGTGAGTGAGTGAGTGAGTGAGTGAGTGAGTGAGTGAGTGGTGAGTGAGTGAGTGAGTGAGTGAGTGCGTGAGTGAGTGGTGAGTGAGTGAGTGAGTGAGTGAGTGGTGAGTGAGTGAGTGAGTGAGAGTGAGTGAGTGAGTGAGTGTGAGTGAGTGAGTGAGTGAGTGAGTGAGTGAGTGAGTGAGTGAGTGAGTGAGTGAGTGAGTGAGTGAGTGAGTGCGTGAGTGAGTGAGTGAGTGAGTGAGTGAGTGAGTGAGTGAGTGAGTGAGGAGTGAGTGAGTGAGTGAGTGAGTGGACGGCACACAGGCACGAAGCATTATTGACAGCTTCGTCGAGGCGCAGGCCTTCTTACGTCACAGTGCGCACCACCAACACGACTGCAACAGTGTCGTGGATGCCAGCCTATGATTCAGGCCACCCGCATCACTATGTCCTATGGTAGGTGTTTTTGCTTCATCATCATCATCATCATCATCATCATCAACATCAACTTCATCAACGTCATCATCGCGTCATCTTCATCGTCGTAGTCATTGACATAGTCATCGACATAGTCAGTCATCGTAGTCATCGTCATCATCATTAGCTCATCCACTCATGATGATCGCGATGACTATTTCATGTCTTCTCCATCTTCTTGAACTCTGAGCCGTGTGTTTTTCCAATGTTTTTCATTCGAGGCTCTTTCCGAAAGTGAAACTCTTCTCCAGGTATTCCAAGCAGGATGGAGAGGCGGAATCGTGGACGACTCTGCGCATCTTCCAGGACAACGTGAGCATGATAATCATCCACGACCTGAAGCCATCAACGACCTATCGATTCATGATCTTCTCGAGGACCACATCGGGCGTCGGTCTGTTCAGCAAGATGACGGCAGCAACCACTAAAGGCAGTTTTGAAAATTATGGCGCAGTTACCCGGATCATTCGTACGATTGTTGAATTGTATTATTATTGCTTTGACGTCGTTGACATAATTGTTGCTGTTGTTGTTGTTTTGATGTTATTATTATTGTTATTATTATAATTTAAAATTATATTATGATTATTGCTATTAGTGTAATTAATATAACAGGATAATAATTGTTATTATTATATTTACATTTCGCGCCTGAGGAATTCCTGAGTTATAGACTCAGTTCATATTTAATATTTATCTTTGCGAAGCATAGTTTTTAGGAATTTTATATTATATTTATTTTTTTTAGCTTTTCATAGGTTTATTGCAATAATTTTTTTTTTTTAGAAAATTCGTTGGAAGATTTTAGAAATTTATTTTTTTTTGCATTTCATCGGACAGCAATCTCTCCAAAAAGTTACGAGTCCATGCGCACCAAACATGAAGATGACGAGGAAGACGATGGTGGGTGTTTCATTAATGTTGCAGACGTTATTTTCCATTCCCGACAAATTATTCACTCACTGAGATTACGTTTTAAGCAAATAAAAGATAAAGAGGAAAATGTAGACTAATGATGACGATGATGATGATGATGACGATGATGATGATGATGATGATGATGATGATGATGATGATGATGATGATGATGATGATGATGATGATGATGATGATGATGATGTGATGATGATGATGTGATGATGATGATGATGATGATGATGATGATGATGATGATGATGATGATGATGATGATGATGATGATGATGATGATGATGATGATGATGATGATGATGATGATGATGATGATGATGATGATGATGATGATGATGATGATGATGACGTCGATGATGATGATGATGTCGATGAAATGAACTCCATGGGCATCATGCATTATGGATCGATGCAATTTTTTTTATGTTAGAAGGATCTTCATTGATTCGTCATCAAGATGTTCAACAAACAATATTTTTAAGAGCCTCATTTCAACTGCACGCAATATTCCCATCACTTAGAATAAAATATAACATCATCAACAACAGTATTAATAATAATAATAATAATAAATAATAATCATCGCCATCATCATTATCATCATCAGCGTCATTTTCAGAATCAGAAGAGTCTGGTTCAGGTGGTTTGATGCTTGGTGGTCCAATGCTGCACAGAGGTTTGTCCAACTGAAAAAAAGTGGCGTTCAAATAATTTCTCACCTCTAATTATGTTTAATTTTTAAAATAATTCTCATTCATCATTTTAAAATAATAAACCTACTTTTTTTTAATCCGAAATTCAAAACCAAAATTTAAAAAGATTTAAAGGCAAAAACTAAAAAAAAACACCCCAGATCTAAATAACGAAAAATAAAAATTCGTCACATCACCCCCAAGCAGAGCTTCGACCGTCGCCGCCATACAACCTGAGCGTGACGAACACCAAGAACGGCATGGTCATATCATGGCTCCCCCCACGGTCTCTGGTACCAGTTCACCACTACAGCCTTCTCTACAAGACCATGGGGCAGTGGTCCCCCCTAGTGGACGAATACCCCAACACCTCGTACACCTGGAAGACACCATCATTCGGCGTTACTTACCTGTTCCGCGTCATCGCCTACTCGGCACAGAACGTTGCCAGCGAGAGCAGTCGAATCTTCCCCTTCGACACTGGCGGTCGGTAAAGTACTTGTGGCAGTGGTGATGATGATGATGATGATGATGATTATGATGGCGGTGATGGTTGTGATAATGAGGATGATGATGATGATGACGATTACGATGGTGATGGTTATGACAATACAGGTGATAATGATGATTATAAATGTGATGGTTATGATTATAAATGTGATGGTTATGATAGTAAAGATGATAACGATGGTCGGCCAACTTTAAGCCATTTAAAAAATCAGTTATTTATAGACTTTTATCAGCATTCTCCCGTCGACATAAATCAAATCTTAAATCTTCAAATCAAATTAATTATTCTGCGCTCCACAAATTCCTACTCAAGCGAGTAAATCTATTTATAAAAAATATTTCAGTTTTTCTGTCTTAGGTTCGCTTTTTTTTTTAAACCGCAATTTTATTAGTTTAATATTTTAAATTATTAATGTGGAATTTTTTTAGTGTACATATTATCGTTAATGTTATGAATATTATATTTTTATAAGTATTATTATTATTATTATATCAATAGTATATTTATTGTCAGTAGTACACGTGGCAATAATGTGAGACAGAAAAACAATTATAATTCTGAAATAAAATATCACATCCTTGAATTATTTGAAAATAATTGTACAAATATTTGAATCTTTTCAAAGGAAATGAATTTTTTTCTCCTGCTTTGAGAATGAGAAAGGTTTTAAGTACTCATATCAAGTTCTCCCTGCAAATATTAATTAAAATATGATTATTTTTTATAAGTAATTTATTATATTAATTATAATTATATTATATTATGTAAATAATTAAGCGCTCAATACGAGATAAAATAATTTTATTACAACTACATAATACGTTACTATTTATGAATTAATATTTAAATTTTTAATAAATAAAATTTTTAAATAAATAATAATAATTTTGTTGTCATAATAATAATAATTTTGTTGTCATAATAATAATAATAATCATTATTATTATCATTTTTATTATTGTGGTTATGAATAAACTACGCAAAGACGGTTGAAATATGGCTGTGTTTGTTTCAACGGCGGACGTTCATTAAATTTGAAAGACCTCCTTCTCATAATTTTTATTTTTTTTATCTTTCTCTGCAACCTCCCACAGGCAGGACTCAACTCGTATGGTAGACTGAAAAGCATGGTTATTGCCCAGTTATAGTTACTGCAGTTAACTTTAAGTTGAATTTCAAGACTTTTATTACAGCTATTCTCTACTATTACTAATTTTTAATATTCCTCAATCTGTATTATTATTATTATTATTATTATTATTATTATTTTATTATTATTATTTTATTATTTTATTATTAGGATAGTATTATTATTACTATATTATTATTATTATTATTATTACTTATTATTATTATTATTATTATTATTATTATTATTCTTATTATTATTATTATTATTATTATTATATTATTATGATTATTATATTATTTTTTTATTATTATTATTATTATTACTATTATTATTATTATTATTATTATTATTATTATTATGACTTATTATTATTATTATTATTATTCTTATTATTATTATTATTATTATTATTATTATTATTATTATTATTATTATTATTATTATATTCTTATTATATTATTCTTATTATTATTATTATTATTATTATTATTATTATTATTATTATTATTATTAGTATTATTATTATTATATTATTATTATTATTCTTATTATTATTATTATTATTATGATTATTATTATTATTATTATTATTTATTATTATTATTATTATTATTATTATTACTATTATTATTATTCTATTATTATTATATTATTATTACTTATTATTATTGAGTCGCGCGAAGCGAGCGAACACCAAGCGCGCGAAGCGCGCGTCTGGGCGCCCCAACGCAAGCGTCATCTTTTGGATTTTATCCCTCGAGACCATTGTTCATTGACCACACCTGACGTACATCTTACAGAAGGGGATTTCACCCTTCCAGGACCTGTGGTCTAGTTCAAATCATTTACAAGTTCCGGTACACACCCAGACTATGTCTTACAGGGGGGAGTTTCACCCTCCCTGGGAAGTTTGTGACCAGTTCCAGCGTCTCATGTCATGGGACCGCATCCAGGGCGGTTAGTGTATCTGGCCATTACAACCAGACGATACGTAACCCAATTACAACCGATGTTACGATATAAATCGTACAGTTCAAATATAGTATCGTACACGCGCTCCCATCTTTCGACGAGAAAGGTCCCACCTGCTCAAAAAACTTCCGTAAAATGAGCGCTTAGTGGTTACAGGGTATGGCAAAATACCCCAACCTCAAATGGTCCAAATAGTCGACGACTACTTATTCGTATAACGTGCAACGCTTATTTCGCAGCTACCCTCCATGATGGAGGCCGTTTCCCCTATCCGCCACCTGGGGAAGCGCGGCGTAGCTGTTGGCACAGCCAGAGAAAACTACTACCTCAAGAGAGTCATAGTTACTCCCGCCGATTATTATTATTATTATATTATTATTATTATATTATCTTATTATTATTATTATTATTATTATTATTATTATTATTATTATTATTATTATTTATTATTATTATTATTATTATTGTTATTATTATTATTATTATTATTATTATTATTATTATTATTATAAGCGTCAGCTAACTGATGCTATTCTCACCATGTTAATTGTAAAAATTTTGTGACCAATTGGTTATGATATCACGTTTTAAAGGTTAAATTCTGACAAAAAAAAACAACAATTTAAAATAATTTAAAGCCTCTGAAGAGAAACTTCAATGAATTAAAGTCGTAATTGCTGAGAATTTAAAAGTAAAAATCCGAAAAAAAAGAATAAAAACCTAACGAAACTTTATCTCCATAATTTTTGGATTTCAATTCCCGGAGGAACCAATTTACGAAGGAAGCCCTAATCCTGCTCATCCATTACGAGGATGTATTTCCAGAAACATTTGCAAGGATTGGATATGTTGTCTAGCCTTTCAACAGTCAGCTTTAGCTTAACCCTATCCTAGTCACAAACTATTGTTATTATTAATAATATTAACATGTATAAAATATCCCAAGTCATGCAGCTTTTCTAACAACTAATGTAGACATTTAATTGATGTAGAGCCTATTCCCAAAAGTGCAGGCAGTAGCGATAGCGAGGTTTCGAACACGAAACCATTGGACTGCTCCGTCGAGTGGAGAAAGGCGACCACGCAATCCTCTCGCCTGTCACGGAAGAGCTGATACGTGATTCCAAGCAGATGTCTTCCATTTTCAGATCCAATGCCTCCGGAGAAAACGAAGCTCTCCTATTCCATGCCTCTGATCATCCTCGGTGGAATGGCCGTGGCCATCGTCATCCTTGTAGTTGTCATCGTCGCCGCTCGTTGGTGCAGAAAGCGAAGGCAGAAGGCCTCAGTGAGATACGGTGAGCCGACTGGTTGTTTGGCTGTCGATGATGTTGTTATTGTTGATGTTGTTGTTGTTGTTTTTTTTTTTGGTTGAGTGGAATAGAGTGAGTTGGAAAGCTGGAATTAAGTTGAGTGTAGTTTGAGATGCTTCTCCAAAACCTCTCATTATACTATACATGATGATGCCATTGCAGTCTCAAGAGTTTGATTGAGACCTTGATGATAATATGTAGTGTCTAATTGGCTAAATTATAAATTCTTAATGTTTTTGTTGTGAAGCACTATATTCTACTTAATAAGTTAGCATATACATAAAATTTTACATTTATTTTAATTTTTTATTTATTATTATCATTATCGATCATTTTAATCAAATTTATCCGTATCAATTTACCTATAATTCAAATTTATTGACTATTAATAAATATCTAACAGTAATTAATTCTACTTATCCATTCGAAAACCAGGAAATGTGAAGTACTTCGGTCCAAACCAGGCTGATAGCATCCACAGACAGTAAGAAACATTGTTTCCCATTAAATATTTTGATTTCTTCAATTATATCACTGAATTACATTCCAACAAATAATTCGAGATGGATTGAATGGGATGGGAAGAGTTTCATGAGATGAATATTCACTTATTCAAGATGGTTAAAAGTTGTTTTGATTGTTATTTCAGAACCTCAAGAGCAGTAGAAGGTGAGCCTTTTATTTCTCGTACATCTTTGATGCGTCTGGTTACTGCGGTGATGGTTGGACTTACGACGATGATGGTGCTGAGGACAATGCTGACCTATTATCTACTTTAATTATTTTTTTATTTAAATAAATATCTAATCACTATTTTATCAAATCTAAATAAAAGACGAACAAAGAATTGATGGGAAATTTTTTTTTTCGAAATCACGCACATCCCTGATTCCAGCTCTGCCCGTCTGCTCAATAACTGAAATCGAGCCGGTCTTCATGAATGAGAACCACACGCCATCTTCCAATTGTTTCATGCATCCACCAATCGTCAACGACATCAAGAAGATCCAGGAGACTCCGATTTGATACGAGAATGTTCGTCAGATGGAAGCATTTTGTGATACGAAGGTGGCCATGAGTTTGCAGAATTTATTTGAATATTTCAATTTAGATGAACGAATCGACTGCTGCATCTAAGTGTCCTAAAATCTGTTCCTAAAAAATATTTTGCCATAAAGAGAATTCTTGACAGATCATGTAGATGTAATAATCATCATTTCAAGGCATATCTTCTTCTACAAAGCAAGTCAGGCCCAGAAAAGGAGAGAAGGAAACACTTGAACAACTCGTCACTGGAAAGGAGCTAAAGGAAGACGTAGATGGACTCGTGGAGAGGCCTCCTCATCGAATCGATTGCTGACAACGGGGGGCCGCTGCAACGAACTGCTGAAAGACGAGACACTTTTTTTTCTACAATGACCGATTTTAGAATTTCCCGGATTTATTGTTTCCGTTTGGTTTTGTTTTGTTTTTTTGTTTTGTTTTGTTTTTTTTTTGTCGAAATGTGGGTGCGTTCTTTTATTTTCCGAAACCGACAGTGTTTATATTTTTATCGAAGGTCGTGCATCGTTCCACGAACAAGACGTCTGGAAAATTCGGAAAGCGTTTTGTAGATTTATTTCTATAAAATTATCTCCTGTTATTATTAATATTTTCTAACAGTCATCGTTATTATTATCGTCAATATTATTACCGTTGTTACTGTTCCGATTATTGTTATCGTTATTATTATTATTATAACCGTTATTATTCTTGCAGTATTACTCGGACTGCATACGAATGCGTATGAAACGATCCTGTACATTGTGTGAATAAATTTAGGTCGATTTTCAGTCATGGGTTTGTCATGGTATCAGACGATAAAAAGTTTAACTTCTGAACAACAGCTCAAATAAAATTCGTAAATTTTAATTACCAAACAAAACCTAAAATATTCGAGATTGTAAATTAAGAAATATGTTAATAATAATAATAATCGAATAATATTATTAGAGTAGTGATAGAATAAAGATATTAGATAACGCTGGGCTAATCATTTCTTGGTCGAAAACGTATAAGTTTGTATTTTCATTCTAAATCTATTTACTTAAAAAAATAAAATAGGTAAAAAAACACATTTTAATTTATAGTTGTTTAGCCTGTTGAAGATAAATTCTTAATGCTCAATTGCTGAACTCGTTTTAGTTTGAACTCGGATAATCTAATGATTTGTAATCTAAAAATCAATGATATGTGATGACGATCTTAAAATTCGATGTGCTTTCTTCTTCAACAATTAACCATTATTTATTTTAAAATTATTTTCAATTGTTGATGATGCCTTTGATGATAAGAAGTAATAGGTGATGATAATTATCCACTTAATCACTTACTTACTAAACCTGAGGAATTGAAAATTTAAATTTTTTAAACGATTTTTCTGGAAAATTGGACTCAGCAAACTGGAGATTGTTGTAGAACTTTGTGTTTGAAATGAGTAACAAACAAGTGGAAAACGATAAATGTTTTTGTAAAGAGATTTTAAATTGATTTATGTAATTCAAGTTATTTTAAAGTTAATTTTAAGTTAATTTAAGTAATTTTTGAGTTTCGAAATATTCGCTAGTTTTAAGTAAAGTGACATCATGGGAACATTAAGAAATGAAAAATAAGCCAAATGATGACTAAAAAGATACAAAACATTGCAGAAATAATTTATGATATGCTAGTACATATTTTTATTAATTAATTAAAATTTTAATTGAGAAAATCATATCAAACATTTTGTGACTATGATGAACGTTTCAATCATTTAAGGGACATTTTAAGGATCAACAAATTCAAAATACATCTTCATCTGCAGACGACATTCCGTCAAGACAGCTTTCTTATGGACTTAAAACTGTAATTGCAGTAGAATAAAAACTAGAAAATACGAAAATGAGTTTTTTCTCAATTAATAGATACCAAAATGTCTTCGTAATATCCTCTCAATTAATTTAATTTTACTATTGTTATTAACACTATAATATCATATTGTTATATATCATATAGTTGATGAACGATTTTATGGGACATTAAACTTAAACCAGTGCTTCTTAAATTCAATCAAACCCTTTATGTATTCTTTAATAAATGCTTAATTAAAATTATTATTATTGTTATTTTAATTAACAATTATGTAGTGTTATAATAAATAAAAAATATATCATATACATTAAGAGTAATAAAAATGCTTGATAGATAGATAAACATAGAATGTATATATAACATATAAGCTCACTAACTTCATTTTTTATGTCCCGCGGCTCCGCCTCTTTAAATAAGCTTGTAGATCATTGGTCAGTACGAGGCAACACTGACCAATGGACTGTGGTCATTTCAAAATTTGTCCAATCATCGAGGTCCTTGTCATCTTTCAAAAAATAAAAGTTAAAAGATTGTGTGATCCGAGATGAATTTTCACTAATCTAGGTTGATGTCGCCTTTCGTAAGAGGCTTGTAGCTATTAATAACAAAGTGTTGTTAAAAGTGTGAAAAAATAGGCTAATTATTATTTTGTAAACAACATTTAAAATTTAAACCTGACAAAATTCAGTCTGCCAATAAAGCAACATGCAGACACTAGGGGATTCGGACCGAGTGGGGTCATGTGAAAAGTTACACCAATGTAACGATGATGATAATGATGATAACTGCAATGGTGATAATGATAATGAAAGAGAGAATAGCCACCTAAGAGATTCCAGCATAAACAAAAGTCCAGTTTGGACGGGGTTCAAGGAAACAGTCAAAGCCATAGAATCAGCAGTTACCGAGGGATTCAAGTATTCGCTGCTCTTACATCATCCAGAACATCCACAGGTTGAAACCAACCCAGAAGAATCTGAAGCCAACCACCATCAACCAATCATTTCCCCACCTGAAGATCACTTTTGTCCCCATGAGTCCACGTGGGAAGCAGAAAACTGGGGCGAAGAGAAGACTTTGACTATCGAATCCAGGGTAAGGATAACAAACATTCCTTTTTTGAAAATAGAGTTTCAAAATCAAACGAAAATCGTCGGAGCCAATGAAACCCAATCCAGACTCTACGAGCCTGCATTCACCCACCAGTCAGATGCTTCTGTTAACGATACCCCTTCATGGCCCTCATGTCAGATCGAGGACTCGATTGGATATGAACCTTGTTCCAATGGAATGAAAAGATTTTCTAAGAACCACCAGGAGAACTCTTCATATTGCGAGACCAACTATTCCCTTGTTGGCGAAATAAGATTCTATGAAAAATTCTTCAACTATCGCTTCGGTCAAGGTCAACAAGTTGATAACAATTTTCCGGCGGATGGATACATTAACCAGCAGGATTCGTATCAGTCTATGAGGGAAACAATCAAGTGTCGTAACTTTCAGAAGCAATCGCCTCTTCCTTACAACAACGACTTCAACAAAAGCCTTCAGTGGCGAATGTGGTCAGGTTCTCACAACTGCTCATCTTTGGTTTTTCCGGGTTCATCCATGCATGATCAGCATGACTTGTTCGATTACTCCATGGCAACCAAGGACTCTGGTGCTTGTTACCTCCAGGATGAAAACCCTTATAAGAACCTTCCTTCTTGCATGTATGCGGAGAAAAACATCAATAGCAACAAACCAATACCAGACAATCAGGTAATAGTTTGTTGTTATTAATATTAATCAGTACTGTTAATATCCTTTTTGTTCTCAGAGTCAGTTTACGATAAAGTAATTTTCTTAGACAATTTCAAAAGCTATATAAATATATAAATACAAACTTTAAGATAAGCTTATTTATTAATGATATTACCATAAATTAACATTTTATCTTCAAAAGGGGGAACAAGAGAATGACATACAAGATCCCCAGCCAAGGCACGCCCCTTATTCGACTGGTTACGACTTCGGACACTCATATCCTCTGACACCAGAATCACTGCCAAGTCCTGAGTACAGCCCAGTCGACATTCTCAAGGTACCACAAACAAAACCTCACTGCAGGGAAGTTTACAGCAACCAAAAGTCATCCTCTACTGAGGGTAAAAGGATTAGCCATGTATTCGTTCAAAATATTTATGAATTATGATTTTATACAGCCTGCTAATCTGTCAGTAATTTTTACTCTATATAAATATATGTAAATAATAATAATAGCAATATCACAAAGTGAAAATATGTGCAGCGATAATTAATGTAGTGACTGGCGACTTAATTGTCTGCCCATTCATTCCGCAGTTGCCAATAAGACTAGCAGCGCTTCCTTGGCTCAATACGATGTTCCAATCACTCCAGTTACGGGAAGACCAAGACAGACCCATCCTGGTTGTTCCACAATCAAGTACAACAGGAGGACAAATCCTGAACTGGAAAAGAGGAGAACTCATTTTTGCCAGTTTCCAGGTAGAAGTTTATTTATTATTAATTAATCGTATAGTTATTATTAATATAGCGTTTTTGGCCAAAAGATTACAGTTGCTAAGTTCTTAACTTAATCTTAACAGCTTGTAGGAAGGCCTATACGAAAAGTTCTCATTTGAAAGCCCATCAGCGAATTCACACCGGTTTGGCTCAATGTTTATTAACAACTTGTCTCTTTGTAATTATTATCCAAATCGATGATTATTTTTATTTTTCATTTTTATTTTTAAACATTGCAACATAAGTTTCAAAATTTGTTTAGGTTCTGTCATGTTTGTAACGACCTTTTTTACGTTTAGGTGAAAAGCCATATCGATGCAGCTTTCCAAATTGCCTCTGGCATTTTGCGCGGTCCGACGAGCTGACCCGGCACATCAGGAAGCACACGGGAGCAAAACCCTTCAAATGCCCTGGATGCGATCGTTCCTTCGCCCGTTCTGATCATCTGTCCCTCCATTCAAAGCGGCACCTGCCAAAGCACCACAATGCATGTTCGTCTGACTCTGACTATAAATAGTGCCAAAACTTTATAAATTACTGACAAGTCTCAAGCAGTGTTTTTTTTTTGAGTATTTTCTTTAAAGAATTATTATATGAATAATATTACAATGACAATGAAACATTAATTGAGGATTTTGGCTAATATATGAGTGTAGTTCAATGGATTGTTGATAAAGACTGCATTTACTAATCGAAATTATTTATGCGAAATGTTTCTTTTTGGTTCCCGTGAATTATGAATAAAAATATTTAAAAAAATTAGATGGATGCACTCTTGAGTAAACAACAGAATTCAAATTCTTAAATTTATTCTGAACAAAAATATCCGACAGTGCTTGAGTAATTTTCAAGAAGTCAACAAGGTCATAAACAAGCCGCTTGTTTCCACCCACACAATCCTCCAATCATCTTCCAGTTCCATAAACTGGTCACATGAAACGAAGTTGGAGATTATACACGGACCTTATGCAGATTATTCTAAATAACTTGATTATTGCTAGATCTGCTGAAATAAATAGTAATTCAGGTCTAAAATTTAAGGATAATAAAAAAAAGGTAAATGAGGATAAATAAATCATCGCTGAGAACACATTGGAATGAATAATGGGAGTTGAGAATGTCATGTCTTAAAGCCTGCTAGACTAAATGTAAAACAAAATGCTCATTTGTTATTGCTCATTCTCACAATTAGTGAAAAAGTCTAAAATTGACAAATTACACAAGGTTTAATAATATTTACTTAAATTAAATTTATTACGAATCATTAAATCTTCAAACTTTTTTAACAACCTTTAGAAATAATTTTAAAACTATTCCCCAATGAATGAAATTAACGAAACAAATGTTCCTATTAAGCGATGTAAAAATTAACTGGCCATATTTGAGCGGCCATTGCGTAACCTGTCTAAATTATCTTGGGAACTATAAAGACTGACATTCAGTGGCGTTACTGATTGAAATCGATGTCTGAGCAACGTAATTAAAAAAATTGGCCATTTATGTCGATGTTTCTGTGATGTTGATTCTAAACAACGAATGCAGCGTAACAAGTGCAAGAAACACGGACTCCCGTAATTTCCAGCGACCGTAAATTGGCTAATAAATGGCATTTGTGTCTCGTACTTTCTCGAGGAATGAGTTGTCCAGACGCCCATCCCACTTGGCGCCGGATCGTTTCCTCCATTGTTCACTTCTTGAGGATTCTCGTGCGATGATTGAGTTACTCTCGACGACTATAAACACAATTTGAAGTCCTAATAAGCATAAACAATATGAAATGCACCGAGATTTTGCCAAGTTCCATTGCGTTAACTAGGAGCTGAATCAAAATGTTCTAAATTTATGTGAATGTCAGGGTGCACGTCAATTTAACCGCTCCTTTATCACAGCTTCTCTTGTCATGTCACTCATGTCCAATCGTCGGAAATGCACCTGGACGGATGCATGGTTGGTTACGCGGAACGTGGCAGTCCCGAGAGTTCAGTGTAGGAAGCGAATTTGCATGTCATTACCGCAATAATTGTAGGCGGAGACGTAAACAGACGTCTAAGGCGAATAATTCACTTTCCTCCAATCAACTCTTTTCTAGCTGATTTTCCTTCTTGACATCTCAAGATGGTGCCTCATCATCGATTGAGCCAAAGCAGGTGCATATTCAAGTAGAAGTTAACAAACAATGACAAACATTGTCTTCCAGTTTTAATACTTTTATCATTGGCATTCACCACAAACACAACAACAACATTACAGAGCCAATTATCTCAAAAGGATAAATTTAGATATTTCCAGTTAGCTGAATTTCCACACATGCAAAAAGTTGCACAGATCCAATATCTCGTTCAAATGTCAGCCAAAGCATCGAGCAAAGACTTCCAACCATCTCGAACAATTCTTATGCCCTCTGAAACCGTGTCTTTTGTTGGCATGCAACCACTTCCTTCCAAGGTGACTGAAAATAATATTATAAATAATTATCAAAAATAAAATTAATTTAATTCTTAAGTCAGTAGATTACAGTCTTATTGCTAAGGAACAGAAGTTATTACAGCCATTTCTAATGATGACTTTGATGGCAGCCGTTGACAATTCTTAAATAAATAATTAGCTCACATATGCATTTGTTTTTGTCGAGTGAAATAGTGATCAAGTTTTTAAGTTCCGGATCCCTGAAAATCTTCCAGTGGTCGTCGAATGCCAAAGGTTTTGCGATGAATGCCGTGTCCACCCCTAAAATAAATTCGGCCTATAAGAATTCATGATCTGCTCGTTCGTGATCGAGAAACTCGACATAACATCGTAACAAAATCAATAAAACACATTTAGATAAATAGATTCAATGAAAACATGGACAACATTGAATCAATTTTAGTAGCGACAAATACTTTAATGTATGTCTAAATATCCATCACTGACCATTCACTGCCCTCACTTCGATCCCATCACCGTACATGGACTTCAACCTGTGTGCAATGTCACCCTGGACAGGGGCATTAAATTCTACGACTTTTGTGGGCTTGATATTCACAGGTGCTGCAGAAAACAAATCACAAGTAGATAATGTTTTTTCTTTATTTAGTTATAGCATTCACAGAGACCCTAGTCAATTACTTCAATATTTAAAATAGTGAACTTTGCAATTTTGTTCAATGTAATATTAAGAGATAGCAAATGAAAAGATCTAAATTAATCTCAACGTTCCCACTTTTTCCAGTTATTTCAAATTTGTTAGATGGCAGAATTAATATATTTAGAATTTCATAAAAATATGCTATGAAAATTACCAGCAGGACTGAACTTGGCATGCTCCTTGCCACATCCTTTTAGGCAGAAAACTTTCATGTCTATTGCCTGTTTAATTTAAGTTGAATAGTATCATCTCAAAATCAATTCTTGTAAAAAAAAAGTAAAATTATGTAAGTAAATTTATTTGCCATTTATCATTGAAACTCTTCACATGCTCATGTGGTGCATTCCACGTCCAGAGGAATAAAGAGACAGTCAAGCGGTATCACGTCTGAGTGTTTGGACCACTTATGCGAACATCATGCTGAAGTTGATAGCTCATCCATCTTAGGAATTTATTCAACGTCTCCTACCTGTCCCGGATTCAACTTGGCAATCAGAATGTCTGGATGGACCGGAGCGGGAACTTCGTCGTCCTTTAAAAATAAAATTAATTCTAAAATAATGTTCATTATGGAATTTATAATTTCATTTCAGCTTCATTAATTCAGTCCATTAACATTTTGTGCTAAATGTTCACATGCCAAGCATCCACTAGTACTTGCGTAATAATATTAATAATGACAACAACAACAGTGATTGGATTTAATTAAATTAAGTGCTCACAATAAATTTCTGGTTTCCGACAGGAGTCAAATTGAGATCTTTGGAATAAACTGTAAAAACATGTTGTGATGAAATTAAATATTGTGGTGACAATATTAGTTCTCACTTAAAATCAGCCAAAAAATAACATTATGCCTAGCTATGTCATACTCGTATTAACACAAGCTTTAATATATGTAATGATATTACATATTATAGAGGCTGTAATAATAATAATAATAATGCTTAAATCTTTATAAGTGAGAGTTGATCATTTACAGACCATTCATGCGATCTGGTCCAGATGGACACTTCACATTCAAGGTAAATGCAATGCAGTTCTTCTCTGTTAAAGGATCAGAGTCTAAAAAGAGTTTTTGTGAACATTAATAACAGAAAACACACCAGTGAGAATTCTTCAAATTCTAATTGCAATAAAATGACAATCCTCAGCACATTACAAATAATTATTTTATGTTCCCAAAAACAAATGAAAGTGTTATCTACCTTTAAGCTTAACAATCAATCAGCTTAATAGCAGAGAAAATATTTATGTTGATTTCTTATTAATAATTAAAAGTTCAAACCATGAGTTCTGAAATCAAACTTGTCGGGGTCGACTTTGATGGGTATTTGACCCAACCTGTGTGACAACATTTCATCAAAGACGATGGAAGTATTGTTGCTGATTTCAATCCTGTCGATAGCCATGGTTGGAACCTGTGATTGTTGTTTGTTTAAATCAGCAAATATTTCAATCATACCGATTTTAAGTGTTTTTTTTATTGTAACCTCGGCCATGACGCTTCTTCTGATTGAATTTGTAAAGCAAGTTGGAACTCCACTGATGCAGAATTCAATTTCATCTCTTGTTAAAGTTTTAATTTCTATTGAACACTCCTGCAGAAATGTTTGCATAATAACTACAATGTTTAGGACCACCATCCACATTAAAACCCATTTAATCTTAATCAATGAAAAATATTATCATTCAATTTATAAGGTCAGTGAACAACATTCTTTGGTTTAAAAAATTCAAGTAATATAAAAAGTAAGCTAAGTGAAATATCAGGTAACCTCCAAATAATTTTCATATTTGAGCTTTTTGGGAACCTAGAAGATCAGGTATTTAGTTTTGATTAGGTAACCATTTTAGGTGATTATATACTTCATACTAATACAAATTAGTGCCCTTTAAAGGCAAATAAGTCGTCGTTTTATCGGTGTAAAGTTATGAATGCATTTTTTACCGCATGCGTTGAATCTTCTTGAATCAAAACACGACCGCCGTTTGAGTCTGTTGACGCCATTTAAAATACAATTTTGAAACACCCGTCTGTTAATTTCTTTAGTAAGTGATATACATATGTTGACCTTGTTTTGTTAAGTTTAATTAATCGCTAATACCTTACCGAGGTATTGTTTAGTTATATATCGCCCATAACTTACAAAAATATAAACAAAAACCTTAAAACCTTTAATTCAAAATTAAATTTAAAATTTATTTATATATTTATCTAATATATTTACATTTAAAAATAAAATTTTATGTTTTTAAAATATTAAATTTAATTTTAATAGACAATCACCCACCCAATGCAGCGACGTTAAATTTTTCACTTTATCCCAAAAAGAGATCTTTTCGATTAATTTCTTAAATTCTTTAAAAATATTGATTTATTAAATTTGTAATTATTAATATAGGGACACCGACAGGACTGGACACTTAGTAATTTCTTTTTACGTCTTAGCTACAAATGGGCCAAATTGTCTTCTTATTATCAATTGTTATGGGTTTACTATTTCCTATAATTTAACAAAAATACCTTAATATAGGGTAAAACTGCTCGCAGGGTCATTTTTTGATGTAAACTTAAAGTGCCCCTATTAGCAGTTTTACTTTAATTAGTCATTTGTAAGTGAAATAAACTAAAAAGTAAATTTGCAAATCTGCTTGGTATTTTTTAAGCATTTACTCATTTCAAGGAACCACTCAGCCCTGCTTTTAGCTAAATAAATCCCGTGGAGATTATCGAGTCAATAAATTTTTGGATAAACACTGCTTGATAGCAACAACCTCAGAAACTCAAACTCAATCAATTAAACTTTTAAGACTAAAAATTCGGATATTCAAGAGTAGATTTTTAAAACAAAAAAAAACTGATGAAAATAATAACGATCGAATAATAATGATCATGAGGATCGATATGATTTTACGATTTGTTTTAAGGGTTAAAACCACCTACTTAACTTCTGTCAGAGTTCAAACCTAAATTGAAACAAATCAGGAATTGCATAGCATTCTTTTTCTAAATGGTCACAACTTGACCAGTGCAAAAAGCATGGGCATCGACTATGGACGGATACAATGCTACGGCTTTTTCCCATTGGGGCCCCGATAGCCCAGAAACCACTCCACTTGCTTCCAACCGTTTTCTGGTCTTTTCTGGGCAGCAACAAATCGAAACCGAAACGTTATTATCGTCAAGTTTTTTGATGACACACTTAAGGGCATTAAGACCCGTTATGTCCACATCAGAAATTCTTGAAAAATCCAAGATCACATGCTGGATTGTATTTTCCAGTGGCACTTTCAATTCACTAGCTGGAGGCTGATCCTTTCCTTCTTTAGTGACTGAGGCATTATCCCCTTTCTTCAGAGACTTCAGAGCAACTTTCTCATTCGCTGGTTTTTCCTCATCTGTGATGCGGTAACAGCACTTGACATTCCGTTTTTTCTTAATGCTTTTGTCATCCGGGGCTGCGGAAACAATCTTATTAACGTTCGACTTCAACACGCAATTGATGAGAGTGTTCTTAAAGCTTTCGGCATTGACAAAATAAAGAGAACATTCGAAGCGAAATATAGCCACGTTGCATCCTGATTCATCATAGACTTTCTTCTTTTCAGATCCAGTTGTTACGAAAGGAGTCGTGAACACACATTTAGAGACATCGTCATCGTTATTGTTGTTCATTCCATCGAGAGTTCGAACATCATTTCTGCTGACGTAGATTTCCGTACTTCCAGCTCTTTTTAGAAGTCTACCTTTAGCACCCTTGTTGCCGAACATAATCACTAACCCGCTAGCCAGTATCCCCAGGAGCAGTCCAGCCCCAACATCCACAAACACCGTCGCCAGGAAGCAAAGCATCCATACGAGACAATCGCCTTTCGAAACTCTCCATAGTGGAATAAAATCGATGAACTCCATTACGATTAAAGGCAACATGGCGGCACTGACAACACTTCCAAGTACGCAAATTGGGAGGGCAGAAAACAGGGAGCCAGCCACTATTACGACGACAAACGGTAGTACGGTGGAAATGAGGCCGGCAAGTCTTGATTTGCAACCACACGATTCAAGCACCAGTGTACGTGGCGGCGCCTACAAATGCAGATGACATATTCAACTAAATATTCAATGCACTATTTAAAAAATGAATAAATAAATAAAATAAAGATAGAATGAAAAATTGCTATACCTGAGTTGCAGCAATGCACCCAAAGAATGAACAAAACCCATTGACCAGACCAGAGGCAAGAAGTTCATGATTTGAGTCTACTTCGTAATTGTGTCTTTCGGCCATCAACTTGGCCATAGTTATAGCCAGAGCAAACCCGATGATGGCTATTGGTACTGCTTCGCTCAGGAGAATTGCCAAAGTTCCAAAAAAGCTAGAATCTTCGTCGACCATTAAAAAGATGGAAGGAAGCATTGGAGTAGGAAATCCAGTTGGAATCGATCCAGTAATCTGAATTTGAGACAGCAATGGCTCATAGGAAGGTGTATCGATTTACAACCAGTGAAATGCTTTGCATAAAAAAACAGGTTACATACGATTTGACTGAGTAACATGGTCCTTAATTTGATTTTATAAATGATATGCTTTAAGAGAATTCGCTTTATTCTCTGCACTTAAAGCGCTTCTAAAATACATCAATCTGGCATAGGAATCTAAATGCAAATGTTTGATTTTTCTTTATAACCGAAGGCATTTTGAATCGTCAATGAGAAAAACAGGCTGCTTTGCATCTCTTTAAAATATCTGCATTCCAATTAAATGTTTTCATTATTTCAATATGTTATTAATATTTGTATTGATAACCATATATGCATTTGTTTCTTTTGCTTATCAAATTAATGTGAACTAATATTCGTTGAGCAAAAGATTAAAAAACGAATTGTAGTTAACCACTGTTAACGCCTGAATATAAAAAAATTCTAAAACCTATTGTCAGTATATAAAAATGATGATGGTTTAACACAAAAGTGCCAATTCAATGCGCATGACACACTTGACGCCCTAAAAATCGAATGGCACCGATTCAAACTTCCCCATAAATTTAAATGTTGTTCCTAATTTATGTAAAAATATCTTTAAACTTAAAAAATATGCATTTGAATTAAATTAACTTTTAATGAATAAAGAAGAGGGTCTAATCAAATAAATTAAAAAACAACTTGATAATTTGACATGTATGCAAACATTTGCAACCTTTTCAATTTGTATTTTAATGATTATCACTTACTCGCATGTTGAATAAATTGTGGAATTCGGCAAAGTGTGATACCACAGTTGATACTACCACAACAATCAGTTCTGCTGGTATTGGAAATTTCAACTTGTGAGCCAATTTACGGTTGATAACTTCTTTCATGAGCAGGAGAAACACCATGCAGACTACTGACATTAAGAGGGCGGCCATGTTTGTCTGGAAAACGTTACTTCCGATCCTGTAGACATTGATCGGAAGTTGAAATGCTCCCGAGGCTCTTTTTACTTTGAATCCAAGTTGAAACGGTATCTTCAACGTAACATAGAAATTATTTAGTTTTGCTGTGTTAGGTAGTTTTAGACTTAGACTTCTGCAACATTTGCAATTATCACCTGGTTGATTACTATGTGAACGGCAGCACCTGCCGTAAAGCTTTTAACGAAGGGCAACGACATGAAGGTTGATACGACTCCCAATTTCAGGGCAGACATGAAGATCTGGAGCAGACCGACGGTCAGCGTCAAGAGGGTGGCAGCGTTCACCCTAAGCTGGTCACTGGAATACACTGGAGGCGATGGATGGCTATCGAAATCTCGGATCGATTCCAAATGAGTTGTTGTTTCTGAGCTTAATCGTAAATTACACTTAATTGATTAATTATGTTAAACTATAAAATACTTTACAGTAAGCTCGCATAACAAGTTAATACAGTTTTATGATTTTATCTTTAGGTTATTATGAACGTTCATGATGATTTGCACTTAATTGATCTCGCATCTTTCAATCAATCGGCCACTTACACGAAAGGATTACTTGAATTCCAAGCGTCCAATGTTCCACTCCGAACCACCTGAATGGAATTATTCCCTTCGACAGTTCCATTTCCGGATACTATGACGTCATACTCCTGTTTGTTTACGAATGATCCAACCATGAGTGCCAAGACTGCCATTGTACCATAGGATAGGTGTCTAGAGGTGCCGAATATGTAATAAATCCATCCAGGTAGGAAAGAGGTATACAGACCAAAGACAGGAGGAACACCTTTAAGCAAGTTATAAGAATAATGTTAATTTCAATGAATTATTAATTATATATTAACATAAAATATTTCAACAAAATATAAATATAATATATTGTTAAACAAGTAAATGATGAATGCTTAATAACAATATTGTTGACAAATAAATATACTATCCTCACCTGCCAATAGGGAAAATCCCAGACCTTGTGGCAGGTGTATGACCCCTGCACTGAACCCGGCAATGATATCATAAAGTACGCACTTCTTCCAATCGTAGGTTTTCCAGTGATCGATCACCGGTAACATTCCTTAAGACGAAAAGAGGGCGTCAGAAAATAACAAATTGTCCTGATGACTTCGACTAACCAGAAATGGCGTTCCGAATTTTCTCTTTAGTGCAGTGTTTCTTGAAAAATCTTGAGCAGCAATTTTCCGCCGAGTTTGTGTTTGCATTTTTTCCTGGAATTTTTCCATCAAAAAATTTCTTATCGAAATCGGACTGCCTGTATACTGGTCTGTCGATGGCAATGCGAGTTGGTCTTTCTTCCAAATCGATTTTGCTTTCCATGTGGTGTGGAACACCGTATGAACTACGGACGGGTTGAGAAATGTTATTCAGTCCCGTGTCGAGGGAGATATATACACGTAGGTTCAAACGCTAATGAGTTGTCGCAATCAAGAAGAAGTTAAGGTATCTTGTTTTGATTCTGTCATCTGATATCTGAATGGCCTCTATTGCTTACGGGTCCAGAAAATTGTTCGCTAAAGAGCTGTCCATTCAACTATTACAATCAAGAAAGTTGCGCCTATTGAACTTAAGGTTGAATTGTAAATTTTGAAGTTATAAATCAAATTTGCAGAAGACGTCAAGAAAGAAATGCGGTTGAGGGTCATTGAAACCGGTTTGATCAGGAGTTAAGTTCTGCTTCAACCGAAGGTTTCCAATCTTTTAAAAAATTTCATCGCTAAACAGTTTGACATTAATTTTTTAACAGATTTTCTTTTTAAAATTTTTTCTTTATTTACAACAAAACTATTAGTTCTATGTTTGATATAAAATAAGAAATAGGATTGAATAAAAAGATAAATGTTTAATTCTAGGAAGGACGCCATGAGATTACGATCTCACTTTTTGTAGTGTACGAGCCTTATGTCTCGAGGTTACGATTTTTAATTAGATTCACTATGAATTCCTTGTCACCCTCATTGTTATATTTATGCATTTTGCTTGTAGCGATTACGATTTATAAATAAAATTCAGGGTGAAACTGCTGCATGTGTAAAAGTTTAAAAAGACAATATGCAGTTATTATTTTGTCCGACTAGGGTCCATAGGTTCTTGCAAGTTTATTCTGAATAAAGCAAAGACTGAACTTCAACTTCAATCATTGAACTTCTAAAAGTGAATTGTTCTAAATTATCGACTGGCACCTGTCAAGCATGCGAAGCTAACCACGTTACACTTCGTAAATCAGAAGCAAGATAAAGCAGTAATAACAGCGTTTGGCGGTTAAAATGGTTGGTTGATGGTCAAAAACCACACCAGGAAACTCTGAAGGAACTGTATCTCATTGATTTTATTAAGCAAGAAAAAATTTGAGTTTTGAGGTTGAGAGTTTTGCTTTAGTTATATTTTGTTTCCGTAAGTGCATCCTGCGATCGGAATTTAAAAACTTGAATGTTTGAATTTTCTACTAGTTTTAATAATAAACATATTAATTAATATTAATAAAACAAATTTCGTGGTTAAAGAAATGATAAAACTATTAAACATCAAACGGTGTTAACAGTCCACATAAAATGAAAAACCGCTTCAATAAGGACGTCTTTTCTTGGCGCCTGGGACTAAGGCGGGTCCCGATTTCTTGTGTTTGCTGGGGATTAAGTGTTTATGCTGATGCCGATTATAACGAAGTGATTCAACAGTATGAAGCCTATTGCTAATAAGGAATAATTATATTTCAGAAGTCTACAATTGTTAAAGTTTTCCCTTCTGAATATTTAGAGGTTTGAGTAAGCCATAACATAGACTGGTGTCGTATAAACTGTCTTTTAGCTTCAAAATAAGATTTAAAAGTAATCATCACATTGAGTACCATGTAATCATTAATTAAAGTGTATTGAGTACCATGTCTGCATCGAAACTGGTATCATATGAAACAAAATTGGCCCATCGAGAGGCAACCAGTGCGATTGATTTTGATTTTTTTGCGCTTGATGTAATTTTTATGAAAATAATTTGTCCATCACTTTGCAGTGACAAGTTTATGTATCAGTGCCATCATAAATATGAGGCGGATGAAATGACAACATTTACAGTAACTTTGTAATGAGGATTTAATTAAAAATTCAGTGCGTAAAATCACTGAGAATTGCATTGCCAATATGGCAGGGTACGAGAAATACTAATTTAAGGAAAGTTCTCTTGCTACACGTGAGAGATTGAAACCAATGGTTTTGCAGGAAATGGATTCGCAAGATAATAAGCAGGAATTCAGAGTTTGGAGCATTATAATGATGGTCCAAAATAAGTTGAAATGACTTCTGATATCTGATTATTTTTTCAAAAATACTCTGTTGCGTCACTCTGTTGGACTAAGTTCTGCCTCCTACAATTCTTAACCACCAGAGAGCAAACTGGCGAACGAAAGATTAGGGCTCATAGTCTAAGAATTTTGTAGGTCAGTGAACTCTTCGTCCAGAACGTGTTTGAACCAGTGGTGTCTGAACTGGTTGTTGCTCTGGCTGGGTTGGTGGAAAGCGGGACTGAAGCCTGGGGAAGAAGCGATGGTCTGAGACTTTCGATTGAAACTGTGTCGTATTTTCGGGAAAACACTGTGTAAGAAGCAAGCTCCTTCACAATAACAGGCTCGATAAAAAGATACACAGAAGAAGAGATTGAACTACAGCAGCTCTGACGATGAGCACATGACGCATTAAAAATTAACTACTATTAATTATTGTTATTATTATTATTAATTATTATTATGTACCTCACAAAATTCTCACGTTGTCACCGTAACCAGACTGTCTCGAACTTCATTTACAATTTTCTTTCCTCGTAAACCAAGAAATACAGTGACTTTTGTCTCCGTTCCGTGAGTCTTTTCTAACCAGGATTTCCATGAAGCCAAAAAAGAGACAAGAGAACTGATCCAAATGAGCAAACGATGAGTTGTGATATGCCATTTTATTGGGTAAGTGTAATTATAACCAAATAGACAGATCTCATAGTAAATATTTCAAACCAAGTGTTTAACAGATTGTAGAAGTTCCAATAGAAACATTAGATTCACTTTTAAACTCTGCCTTTGCCATTCCATCATCGTCGTCACCATCGCCATCATGCATGTCAGATTTAATGCGACGTGATGCCAAAGAGAAGTTAAATGACAGAAAACACAAATAGATAGTGATACAAAAAAATTATTATGCCATAATCATAAAAAAAAATTACAGAAAACCGTGTAAAAATATTTTGTGACTAGCATAAAAAATAATTGCCACTAGGATTATCCCCTTGACGTCATCATCATCATCGACACATCCAGCGAACGAAGTCACGTTTAGTCAAAAATGGATGACTCCATACTTAACCTCCTGTACAAAAAGATTATAAAACAGAAGAAAAGTTTCACGTAAACAATTGATACGACTGTATGTTCGTGTGTGATAAACAATGGCTTTACACACAGTTCATCATTTATTAATTAATGTGCATTAATAAGTTAAGCTCCCGTTTCCTAATTGTCAGGTCGTTAATGAGATGCTCGCAAAAACATTTCAGCGTCGACAGTCTCACGTGCAGCAAAATGGCTCGGCAGTATTACTGAACAGCACGTGTGGTAATAGTCTCCAATAACTGAAGACCGAAACCAGCTGGATAAATGTGACGAGGATGATGACGATGATAGTGATGATGACGATTGTTAAGAACACCACAATATGGTGAATACCATGTCAGGACAATGACAAAGCAGAAGTCAAATAAGAGTGAGCAAGCCATGTAACCAGAGACGACCTGAGTTTTACAAAGGTCAATGCAATGTAAGAAATGTGAATTGATGGATGAATTCATTGAATTGTGTCCTTGGATGAGATATAGACTCTTAACAGTTCTGTGTCATGCTTGCACTTCAAAAGAGAAAATTTGAATGGTATTTCCAAACACGTTTAATAAAAACGTGTGTGTCAAATAATTTTACGTAAACTTAAAAGAAACTCTTATCAAATAGTCAGCTGATAATTTACACTTTTTATAAGTTTTTAATAAATGTTTAAATAAGTAACAAATTTGAAAAACACATCAGAACCCATGCAAGAAATGGTGCTGAGAATCATTGACGTAAAAACAGCTAACAAAAGTTAATTAATGCACCGATCCGACTCCAAATGTGCAGAAAAAAAAAAACGGTACCATGGCAACACGGACGAGAGGACGCCAACAAGGCAGACGACAAATTATCGTGACACTCCCGACGGACGTTGTAGCAGTGTCGAGGGCATGACAATGATGATGTTTAATTCAGCAGTTGTTTCTCGAGCAAAGGTGACAGCAGTCTGCAAGAGATCGGGCTGAGCAATGCTCAGTTAAAGAAAGAAACCAAATAAGGAGACAAGCCTGTCATAAAAAAAAGTCTTTAACATGAAATTTCTGAATGACTGAAACACAGATGATGGGTGGGAGGTGCCAACAAATATGATTGACAAGCAGGTGTCCATGCTCTGCATTCTGCACCATCACCAAGTGGACAACGACAGGTACAAAAGGTTCAAAGAGCACTGACAACTGGAGTGATTACGTTAATAACAAACCAATTCCACCACCACAGCAGTTCTGTTTCACACACAAAATCCTGTTTCTAATCGTCGGAGACTAACTCAGGGGCAGTTCTTCCTCAATGAATTTGTGCAGCCTCTCCGTGTAGACAGGGTACATCTCGATGTCGTTGTGGCCTGCCCCGTGAACCCAGAGGGGAGCCACGGTCTTGGGGCACTGTTTGAAAATGTTCTGACCATGACAAATGTCGATGACTTCATCTTCAGTCCCGTGGATCACAAGGACGGGAGACTTAATGTCCTTGGCCTTGTCAATGCTGGAATGAAGAAAAACAGCTTGAAAGTTAGATTGCTGAATGCATGTCATGACTCATGAGCAAAGATTTAAGCACTACGATGCTCAATTTGTCTTTAAAGTTTAATTTAGATGTTACTAATTTTTTTTCAAGAAAAACATGTAAAACCTTCTTTTTGATAAAGTGTTTAAAAATTAATTTAAAAAACAAATATAAACAGATGAGATATTATTAATAAACCAAATTTTTATCTATTACCAAATTATTTAAAAAAAAAAATAAATTAAAACTCATAAAGAAAGATCCCTGAAAACCAAAAACATTACCAACAAGAATCAACGAAGAGTTAAATATAACCTTGGGAAAGCATCAAAGAACCAGGTGTCTTTGGTCTTGGGGAAGACAATCCTCATGCCGGACATGAGGGGGCAGTGAAGGACCACCCCTGCGACCTTGATCTTCGAGGCAAGGTCTACCGTTGGCACCGTGCCAATGCTCTGACCGTAAAGGATGGTAGTCTCTGGGTTTATGTTTAACCTGGCAATAAAAGCAAAATCAAGTTTAAATAAAGTTTAGAATAAAAAAAAAAGGGGAGTCATCCATAATTGAAAATATTTGTTTTTATAAATAGTTTTGGAAACCATTTTAAGGAGCTTGCCCGTGAAGTGTACTCAATGAAAATCAGAATTTTAAATCTCAGCCATCCAGTCTCAAACCAGAAATGTGACCAAAGACATTTCAATTAACAAGCACATATTCATTATTTAATATTAATTAGCTATCAACTGATATGACTGATTACCTGATTTCAGGTAAATCCAATTAAAAAATAGCCTCTCAAACAAATTTTTAAACCAAATGTTTGAATAAGAAATAAAATGAAATTAAAAAACACAACAAATTTACAGAATTTGACTTTGGTCACGACATGCACCTCCTCAATGCTTACTTGTCTCTTAAGAACTCCAGAGCAGCATCTGCATCCGCATAGAGATTGGCCTCACTCGGAGTTCCAGTGCTCGCTCCGTATCCCGAGTAGTCGTAGCAGAAGATGTTGCACTGGAACTCGTTGGCAAAGTAGGTCAGGAAGCTGCTCATTTGTCCGATGTCGACAGCATTTCCGTGGCTGAAGAGGATCGTGTACCTCTGGTTAAGTTTGCTGGACAAGGACAAAGGTGTCGTGACATTAAATAAGAATCAAAAGCGACATCGTGTGTCATTCATCATTGTGGTGTAAAAATGTTTATAATTCGGCCAACATTTAGCTTAAAATATTCTAGGATATTCTCACTTTCCAAAAAATCGTCTAATCTTCGGCTTGACAAAGATGCAAGCTATCGTCTCCTTCTTTTTTGTAACGCATGTGAATGCTTCAATGTTCTCCAGTTCTGCTGGTCCAAATTGCCACTCAGCAGGTTCCAGAGGTCTGAAGACCTTTTTTTGTCCGTCAAGAACATCGACGAAGACATAAGTCGGATCGGGAGGAACAAAAGCAAGTTTATTCGTGATTTTAGATGGCAAAGGTGGACAACAAAAAATGTTGCATAAAGCACGAAAAGTGGGCCATGGTAGTTTAGACATGTTTCTCTTACAATAAATTGATAAACAGATGCGTGCTAAACAAAACTAGGTGTTGGTAAGGTATAGAAACAAGAACTAAGAGAGGAGGTTGCACCACAAGATGTTAAGCGAAAATTCCCTATATAAGCCGTGGTGACTAGATGTACAAATAGAAGCCAAATAAGTGTCGAAATGATACTTTGTAACGGAATTAACTGTTTTTGCTTAGTTTTTCTCCAACGGTCCTACATAAAATGTTAATAAACAAACTGAAATGAATGTTTGAAAACAAAAACATTAAAAGCTAGCTCCTGATACAAATTATCATCAAATAATTTCTTATTATATTAGCCTGAAATTTTATGCACATTGTAAAGCAAATGTTACTAAAAATAATACTAACATTATTAGCAGATTAAGCAATGTTGCGCAAATGTTCCAATAATTACTTTCCTAAATCTAGTTAATTAAAAATGTTCCAGTTTATTATAGATATAATGTTTTTGAAAACAACTTTCTTTACGCTTGCTTTTCGTATTCTCAAAATCTAAGAATTGTTTATATTTGTGGGATATTTGGTGCGAGCCGAAATATTTACTGTCCTAGTTATTTTGTGCGTAAATATTTGTTTTTTTGTACAGCATTTCGCCTGGGAATTATGTTTATGGATTGACTTTACTAGTTCCCGAGATAGAAAACAATGAATATGGGTAGTAGCAGTCCCCTGGATGCTAAACTCGTCGAAAAAAAACTGCAAAATCTCAGCAATACTCGTGAGAGCATTCAAACACTTTCCATGTGGGCAATCAGTCACAAAGCTCAGCACGAACAAATCGTTTCTATTTGGTTTCAAGTTCTCAAAACTGGTAATCATTTTCTTTAAATAATATATCTATGTTTTGGAAGGAGTGCTTTGAATTTTTATATGATACGTAAGGATAAATAATAAATCTTTTTAGTTGTGGGTTTACATTTCTAACATTCTATTAAATTATTTTTAATGCTATGTCTTCAAATGAACCTCTCAGTAATTTTATTTCTTGATAATTTAACGGTCAACATTTCAAATGATTTTTAAACTTTTGGAATTAAAACATAGCCTGTGGCATCTCTTATAGTGCTATATTTTGAGTCAAAGGTCATAAATAGATGGCTAGCAACAAAAGAGCATCTTGACCTTATGAAATTGAGATGATAACGTTAATAATAATTAACAGGCCAAGTAGGTTTGTTTCCTTCTACGGGCAATAAAAGCATGCCATTAACTTTAAAGATCATCAAATCAACTTAATTAATTAACTCTATTTGTTCTGGAAAACTTATCAAACTTAGAATTCTATTAAGTGACACGTTTGCATCGCTTGACCAACTTTTTTGAAATCGATCCTTCAGCAAAGATCGAGCTACGACTCTGTCTCTTCTACTTGTGCAACGACATTGTTCAAACCTGTCGTCGAGAACACGCAGTGGTATTCAAGGACGCTTTCAAAGAAGTTTTGAAGGATGCTGCACTTCTGGTCAGGTAGGTGTCAACATTAATTAAACTATTATTAATTTATGATCATTCTTATTGTTCCCATTGTCCTTAAGTATACTATTATTAATTTATGATTATTCTTACTGTTCCAATTGTCCTTAATTATACTATTATTAATTTATGATTATCTTTATCGCTGGCATCGTTATGCTATTCCTTGGCTTCTCATCTGGTGATGGATGAGAAATACTGAAAGATGTAAGCAATTCACAAAAGAAAAAATGCTTTTATTGTTATTTTATTTTATTATTATTATTTACTTTTATTATTATTGTTATTGATTATGTAAAATTATGTATATTATTATTGATTATGTAAAATTAAAATTGTAATGTCATAGTAGTTGACATAATTGGCTAGGGTTAAGGAGAACGTTTAGTCACAGCAACAAGGGTTTTAATACTGGATGCGCAATTAGGCATATAAATTTGCCTTGCTCATCATGCTTTTGAAATATTAGTTATTACTCAAACCCTGTTAGGTTTTTAATTAACCATTCTACTTTTAACTAAGTAATTAAGTAGCTAGCTAAATCTAGTCATAATACAGTGACATTTAAAAAGGCATAAAATTTCATTTTCATTGTATTTCAGTCTTTCTTATAATACTTTCTCATACCTAGTGATTGCTTCTCTTTGTTTCAATCGACAATGTTGGAGTTGAAAGTTCAAAGTTTATTTGATTTTAAGGGATGCTTCTGTGAGGTCCAGTGTCAAGAGGATATTCAAGATATGGCTGGAAAGAAAAGTCTATGATGAGGCTTTTGTCAAGGAACTACTGGCGACTTTGTGTGCGTGCGCCTTTTGCATTTTTGAGAAATTAAAATCGAGACGAATTTAAACATTCAAATGAGATATTTTGTATGAAAATATTTGACAAGTTGACATTGGTATTGTAACTCAATTCAAAACTTGTTGTCAACTTTTTCATGCACTCCACTGTGATGAGAAGGTAACTTGTAGGACTTGTAATTAATGCAAATATTGTTGTTGGATCTGTTGTCAAGGTGATATTTGTTTAACTCTTGAATCCACAGATAACACAAAGGTTAAGTCAAGCCTCAGTTCAAAGCTTTTGGCTGGATTTCATGTGAGTTTAGCTTAAACAGCCATCTCATCTTTTTCCAATGTTGAATATTAAAGGATACATTTTTTAATAATTTTTACATTTATTTTATGATGTCATTTAAATTGTTAGCGTTGTTGTTATTTATAATTTAAATTTACTTGTCTAGCACATTAATACTGACGATAATTAATATACAATTTATAAAGCATTTATAGCCTAGCTTATTAATGTTGCCCTCACCATCATCATCATTATTATTTTTTATTTTTTTTGTTGACACAAGAGGTTAATGACAGTTTGCTTAATAAATAAATAAATGATTTAAATTTAACAACAGTCATACGATTAAATGCAGCCTGAAAACCTGAAGAAGAGCATAATCGAGATGACAGAATTGGAGGAGCAAGTTGAAGTTCAAAGGGCAGAACTTTCCGACCCCATCTGGACTGCAGAGGAGGTCGACGCTCACAAGCAGGAGATGAAAAGTAATAAATAAAATGACCCATTTAGCGACCATTTAACTATTACTCATTAATTTTATTTATTGGCAACATTACTTATTAAGTATCTTAAGGGTGCCATTAATTAATTATCCTTACAATGGAAGCTGCCACTGTTGAACTTTGAACTTTTGATCAAATTCCAGACAGAGGAGAGGGTGAGGAGCTTGTCCGGAAGATGGAGAAAATCAGATCGGAGTACGAGAAGTATGTCGCCTCGCTGGAGAAGGAAGGATCGCAAAGGAAGGAGTTGATTCTCACCTTGGAACTCAGTGAACTCTTCTACGATGCTCAGTTGGGGGAGTGCAACATCCTTACTACAGTAGGTTTTATTTTTATATCGACGAAGTCCATTGGAAAACCACGCTCAACGATTTGTACTAATTGACATGTTCAATAATAATGTTATGGGGTATTATTATTATGTTTATGGTAGTGTTAATGTTATGGTTGTCATAGTTGTTGTTGCTAACAATCCAGGCTTACAAGACCTACACCACGAAGCTGAACCAGGTGAAGAAGAGACTTTGGGAGTTCCTCCACCCAGAAGAGAAAGAGAAGGATCAACTGAAGAAGATGAGGAAAAGGAAAAAGAGCAAATCCATTGACCTGGATGAGACCACGACCCCGCCTTTCCCTTTTACGAGCACCATCG
Organism: Whitmania pigra; assembly: GCA_021613335.1. Lineage (NCBI taxonomy): Eukaryota > Metazoa > Annelida > Clitellata > Hirudinida > Haemopidae > Whitmania > Whitmania pigra. The sequence continues at coordinate 1,884,694 of JAJTWR010000266.1, forward strand.
AAGTTTCACATCACAACGGTCCTATTCTGATTCATAGTGTAAAAGGTACGTTTAATCCTGTAATTCATTGAAAGTTACTATGAATATTCATGGACTTATTGTTCAACTTAACACTATACCATCCATAGTAGAGATAACCTTTTTACTTCTAGTAAAACATATGCAGTATGATTTAGCTCTTCTTAAAGCTGCTTCTTTTACAATTTCTACAAAAGCAGAAACCCTCCCGCTAGCGCCCAGTCCACCGCCCCCTCCGTCGGAGTTGTGGGGGGTTCCATCCACGGCACCCGTGAAGAAGGAGGTTCATCAGTTTCATCATTTCCAGGTCGACCATCAGCCAAACCAGTTGCACAATGAGCCAAATTTTTACCAACAACATCAAGAGTTGCAACAACATCAGCAGCAACAGCTTCAACAACAATACCACCCTCCTGTGACTCTTCTGCAGTCACAAATACAACAATTGCCTCATTCGTTCTCTGCCACCACTGCGCCAATAACCGCCAAGGTTTCCAATGCCGTTACCGACGACTGTTACGAAATGAACCATTACGAGATAGGGGGTGAGAAAGGCACCCCGGTGTACGACGAGGACGTCATGGAAAGCGGGGATGCCACGCCCGTGCAGGACGAGGATCCTGCCGATGGTTACGTATCTTCCAAAGAACGCAAAGCGTCTCGTCCTGGCTTAGACAACTCCAAGGACCATTCTTCGTCTCAGCCTGGGGTTTTCATGGGCATCAGGAGTTCAGGACCACTTGGGAAACCCCCTGGGATTGGTTTCCCCATCGGATGCCTTCCTACCACCCCGGACGTAACCCGTCCTCCTCCTCCGCTTAACATCTTCTTTTCTCCTCCGGGTATGATCAAGAGCACGACTCCGGGCAGCATGGGTGACAAGGAAAAGTCATCGGTCGATGCACCCCAAGGCCAGGCGCTTCATCCTCAAATCATGCAGATGCCTCCGGGAATGTTTTCCATCGTCGGAATGCCGATACCATCTTCGATCGCTTCTCCGACTCTTCCACAATTTGGGATGATTCCCTTTGCGGGTGCTGCTTTACCGTCGCAACAGCAACAATTGGCTCAAGGACAGCCAAATTTCAATCTTCTTCCAGCTGTGGGGCAGACCCAGCTCATGCCCCAGCTTGCTATTTCAGGTCCATTTTCCCAGCAGATAATGTCTCCTCCTCCCATGGTTAATCCACTCCAAACCATGCAACAACAGCAGCAGCAGTCTCAACAGCCTCAACAAGTCTCTCAACGACAATTCCAGAAGTTTTCCAACATTCAGCCACTCGTGCTGATGTCTGACAATCAGAAGCGTCCGGAATTTCGTGGCAGTCCGTCTCCATCTCTCTCCTCGTCTTCCATTCCGACCCTGGAGAGATCCAACTCTGCCAATGAAGCCCACTACCAATCTTTGATTCCCACCACCACTACCAACCACAACAACAACAACAACAACAACAACAACAATGACTACTCTACCCTTCCACGAGGCATTGCCAGAGCTCGAGACCATTTCAAGGACGGAGAATCTGCCGACAAGAGGTCGAGGCCCAGGATCAACCAAAACAATCTGACGCACGTCAAAACCATGGAGCATTCAAATGTGGCCGGTCATACAGTTCGGGAAGCGAACCTCTGACTTGATGGATGCTCGACATTTTGAAAATGTCATCAGATGTAATTAAACGAAGCATCATTATTCATAAGAATCATCATTGTTCGAATTATTATCCATATTATTATTATTATTATTATTATTATTATTATTATTATTATTATTATTATTATTATTATTATTATTATTATTATTATTATTGTTATTATTATTGTTATTGTTACTATTAAACTCTGAAACTATTAAAATGCCTCCCCGTCTGTTTGCTTGTTTTGGCGATTTGTTTGTTTACAAATTGGATTGTAACCATGGTGAGTGAACCTGCTTTTGCATCTCCTTGTGTTTATTGTTTTGCAATTTCAATGTCATTCGATCGATGCTCGCGTCAAATTAATAATGACAAGTTTTTCGCGCATACGAGTCTAGCGATTAAATAGAATCAATTGTAACCAATTGCTTAACTAATTATTAAATTTGGTAACACATGTTAACATTTTGACGAATAATTTCCAGAGCAGATCAAGCTAAGCCCAGATCGGAATCTGACGAGTGGTTTGTCTATTAAAATATAATTCCTTATTTAATCAATATTAGACTATTTGAAATTTATCTCTTTAAATATTAATCTAAATTAGCGACGGCTCCGGAACGCGGCCGCCTCGATTCTGTAGATGACGTTGATATCGACATCTATCGAATTTGTTAATAAAATAATTAATGTTCATAATTTCTTCCGCGGGACTGCAGGGAGCATTTAAATTCGTAAATGGATTAAATGCGAGAAACTCAAAGTATTTTAGATCTCGGCCTATTTTTTTTTTTATTCAATGCTCTTCTTACGGCAGCCATGAAGGATTTACAAGACAAGTGATGGTTGCACTTTTAATCACTACCTGGTGGCTTGCATTTCCTGTCGATTGTAATGTAATGTTACTCGTAAAGTGATGATTATGATAATCCTTGATGATGATGACGATGATTATGTGTCTTATATATACTCTATATATCAAATAATAGAAACATTATATATGAAATGCATGTATTCCGTGAATGTGATTGTAAGTACTTGTAACGCTCACTGCTACAGTGTAGATGTTGATGTAAGACAATGGAACTGGTTGTTATAGATGGTTGCTATTGTTGTTTGGAATTGATTTTCTGTTATCCACTCAATATATCTCCGAATCATATCGCTTGTTAACTTCGTCCATGTTTCTGTTGTTGTTGTTGTTGGTATTTGTTCGCTTCAAAGGTATTACAGAGGTTTGCCATGGAACTCGATTTCTGCCTACACTTGATACACGTTTTCAGTCATTTGTCTGTTTATTTGTGACAGTTTAAAATTACATTATTATTATTAATCACTAATTTATTATTATTATGCTATTGTTGTTTTACTATTGTGGAGACTTATTAACAGTTTTTGAGACAATTGGTTTTTCCCACCTGCTTTCAAATGTTCGAATTGATTCTCTTTTTTTTTCTTCATTTTAGCGTTTCTTTGTTTTTTGTACCAGCGAACTGAATTCAATTGACAATTTTACATCTTCAAAATAATGAATATGAAACGAGTGAAATTATTAAATTTATTAAATTATTTATTTTATTATTGAAATAATAATTATTATTATATTATATAAACTACTAACAACTTAAAATTTCACCAAACCTATCGTTCACCCCGCATTTCCTTCTGCTACGAATCGCTGGGGCGACATCGACTTCACCGGCGACCGCTTCTGAAGTCGGCGCTGCATAAATGCAATAAAGTCTGGACGGCGAAAAAGTGCGCAATTGATTTCATAGACCAGCAGAACCCGATGACCTATTCAATTGACCTCTGGGGAACTCCGGTTTAGCAACAATTTTTTTCTCCGAATGGTCATCGCCCTCGTCCATATGCCTCGGTATTTCCGTTTGTCAGGCCTCTTGTCACTGCTATGCTCTCTGTCTTTTTTATTAAAAGAGGACCAAAGAATTTAATTAATTAATTCACATGGAATTCACTCATCATTTGAGACTCGAAATTCATGATTTACATCGAGTTCGTTCTCTTTTTTAATCTCAACCTCAGTCGAGTGCATGCGATGAAGTGGACGACAAGCGGATGGAAAGAGGCTGAAAAGATGGAAGAAGACGGTAAATCTCGTAATGTGCTTTGCTTCAACTTGGGGAAAGATTTGATAAGAAGATTCCTAGGATGCAATAATCTAACTCGCTTGACTGTCACGCATGGCCACCTTACTGCTCTTTTGTCGCCGCTGGCAACTCCTGATTGTTCAGTCCCAGACCCGGTTTCATTCATTCATTCGTTCTTTTCAGAGTTCTTATCTTTCGTCGTTTTTCGTTATCATCATCCTCCTCCTCTTCATCATCGCCATCGTCATCATCCTCATCATCATCGCCATCATCATCATCATCATCGTCGTCGTCGTCGTCGTCGTCATCATCATCATCATCATTATCATCGTCATCATCGTCATGTGATTCAATTCGTATAATTCATGTGATGCTCATCATCACGAGCAACAACAACGAGAAAAGAAGTACCTCGGAGATTCACGATGTCCACGTTATGGCGATAATACGAGAGGTCAAAAGGTCACGAGACCATCATCTTCTGCCCGACTGGTGACCCGTGAAACGGAGGTTGTTGTGCCTCTGCTTCTCCGTGTCAGACTTCAGTCCCTCTGTCAAGACCACCCACCTCCCCGTGGTCGTCATCATCATCATCATCTTCATGTTACTTTTTGACGTCGTCGTAGTTAATGTAATAATAATATCGTTACAGTAATAATAATAAAATAATAAGAGGAAGATGATATAATAATGAACATCACCATAATAATAATAATCACCATTACTACCAGCATCATCAGCCTAGCTTCCATCATTTTCTGCTCCTTATCCTTTATCGTCAGCACATCATCCACACATCTTCGGAAGAAGCGAGAGATGGTGGAATGAAAGACAGGAACGAATAAAGAAGAGATAGTGACGTATGCGAGGGGGACCTCCGTGCAGCCTAACACTCGCCTTGCATTCAAAAAGGCACAACAGAGCCATCTATTTCTCGCCTGCTATCTCATCTTCATGAGCCCATAAATGTCTCCCTAGGCCCCTTTCCAGGCACCTCTCGTGTGGTCTTCCTCCGTCATTCGTCTCCTTTCCGGCGGCCTTCCATGGATAAACCCGTGCCCCGCTGGGGACCGCACCATGACCCATTGAGTTCATCGTGCCCTAATTTCTGAAATTGTTTTGAGTTGTAATTATCTTTTTAAATATTTATGTATGTGATGTAATTCCTGTAATTTGTGATATTCGGGTTTAAATCGTTTTTTTTTCTTTATATTTTCTGTGACACTCCATCTTCCATGGAAAAGCCTCGATTTAGCCTACGTGACGGGAATGTCAGTCACGTGATGACAGATGAATTATGATTGGCCGAGCTTTTGAAGGCAATAAATTCGGCCATTACCAAGACTGTATGATTTCACGGTCCGACGCCCGTCCACGGCACCAGGGACGTACTGGATTCCCGGATTTATGAAGAAGAATAATCTCCCGGCCTAGCTGGATGAGCGCCGACGCCGGCGCAATACGTCAAACTTGCGTCCGGGTGATTGCCAAGAGACAGGCGGGATGGAGGACATGATTTTAAGATCAAGAAATTCCTTGATGACACAAAGCCCTCAACTACCAGTCATCGACAACAACAATGACTCAGATGACCTAATGACCCATTTTCATTGGCCGGTCTTAACGTGTCTACTAAAATAGGTCATTAGAGATTACGAAAAATGGAACTCAAATTTTCGCATTACTTTCAACCGGCTATTACATCCAATAGTGTCAGAGTCATAATGGCCCTTTTCAGCCACTGATCGATACCAATACCTTGGTGATGTCACGGACTCCGCGATTTTCCCGGAACAATAATAGTCCTCAAATAATTTTCTCAGACCACGGCGCAACAACATACTGGACGATCTCGGTGAGCGCCAAATCTCGTCGAATGGCGCGTGACTTGACGCCGGATATTTGCCAGCTTTCACTTTCTAAGTCACTCGAGCGTGAAAATACCGAACAACGGCACTAAGAACTCCGGCAAGATCTGCCCGAGCTGAAGAGCTACCAGCAACAAGACCTAATCCGGGATTAATCCGTGACGCCGGATCATCCGTGGATATTGTGCCGGGTATAATTCTGACGGCCACTCAGGCGAGGTGTGCTGCACACGCATAACTGGGGACTGTTAATCAAAACTACGTAAATTTCAATTACCACGATAATACAGTAGTTAGTACAAAATTATAAAAAAATGACAATAATAATATTTATATTTAATAGTAATTAATACCATAATCCAGAAAGCTAAAGTTACAAAACCAGAAATATTTCAAATGTTGGTGTTACTTTCCATTACCACGTACCATCAATTGTGTGTCTGGCTGTGAAAAAATGGTGACAGTCCGCTAGTTAAATGTTCTTTGGGGCAACCTAAGACCCCTAGTCCATGTTTCAACGGGCTGGGATCTCCCTAATCCACCAATAAAAAGCAGACGATTGTATATATTAGCGCACTCGAATGTACGCGCCTGTCGTGCGCTCGCATAAGCGCCAATCCGGACGCTATGTTCGTGAGGTAGAGTTGTAAATTATGGCAGTTGTAATTATGTTGTTATTTAATCAATGCTGATATCATAATATGTATTATTACTTGTTACTAAAATGTTTTGATTCCAGAAATTTAATGAATAACATAAAAATATCATAGTTTAAGAATGTGTAAATGTGTATAAATGTTTAGCGCTACAAAGTAGAATTCATTTTAAAAATTAAATGATAATAATTAAAAAAAAATTAAAATAATAATAATAATAATAATAATAATAATAGCATCAATAAACCACGATGATGCTTACTGCTGTAATTTAGATTAACTTTTAATCGACACTCACACGAAATCATAACAAAATTCATATTAACATATCTCCGCCTCCGCCTATAATAATTCGATCTTGATAATAACAATAACATTAATTAATTATAATATTAATATTAATAGTAATGAATATCGGTGAGCCGGAAAATAATTCCGGAGATGAATGGCCCATTTTGTGATGGACGACTCCACCTTAGGCCCGGCACCTTGCGAGCAAAAACAATATCTCGGTCAAAGGTTAAGAATAAAACGAGGTCGCGATAATCTGGGTCGTGTCGGACAGTCTATCATTTCTACGGCGTGTTTATGCGCTCCCTCGCCTCCGTTTTATCTCCTTTTTGTGTTGGAGTTTCGCAAGTTGCTATGACGATCCCGAATATTTAGGGTATTCCCCGGTACTAGGTGTTGTTGCTAGAAATAGCCTTAAGATTACATTAAAAATTAATTTGAATGATCCAAACATGTTAATTATGTATCGATTATAGATTTAGTGTATTAATCCGTTGTATTAATGTAAGTATCCTAACGGTGATAAAACATTCATAGATTCCTGCTGATAAGTCTTATAAACACAAATATTATCACTTTATCAATCCAATCATTGTTTAGTATAATAAAACATATGAAAACAAATGAAATTGAATGAAATTATATTAAAAAGATAGCATGCAATATCCAATTTAAACCAATAAATCCAAGTATTGCAACCACAGTTAATCGTTATAAATAATTTCCTATTTAAATAACCCCAAATCGTATTGCCGCCATAATAGCACCATTCCACTGGCTACTCCAATTACACGCTCATTCTTAATCATTTCAATGAAGGCGCTGGGTCTCACCCATTTTATCGCTCGCCTGGACCAAAGAACTCGCGAACATGGACAATAAAATCTCGCAGACGGAACAATCTGAGCAAATTGGCCGATCAGGACTTTGGGGAAAATTCCGAGTGGGGTGATGATCAGAAGATGAGTAAATGAGTGAATGAATGAATAAATAAATAAATAAATGCTTGAATGAATGAAAGTGGATGAATGAATTATTGAATGAATAAATGAATGCATGAATGATTGAATGAGTAGTAGTGCAAACGACTGATAGATGGAAATGTCAATTAATGAATGAAAGGATGGATGAGTGAATCATCGGATGAGTGGATGAATGAATGGATGGCTGACTGAATACATGCATGGATGGTTGACTGAATGCATGCATGGATGGATAGACGGATGGATCGGTGGATGGGGAGTTGTTGGATGGGGATTAAAAACGCGAATAAATTCCCGAGTGATTGCCTTGCAAATGACGCAAAGTTCGAAGTGTCCTCTCCAATCGAGTAGCGCCAAACTCAATCAGAAGCGCTTTCCTCCGATTAATTCCTCAGATTAGCGGGCGCTTGTTTCTCTGCTCCATTTTTACATCTATCACGATCGTCGTCGTCGTCGTCATCGTCATCATCATCATCATCATCATCATCATCATCATCATCATCATCATCATCATCATCATCATCATCATCATCATCATCATCATCATCATCATCATCATCATCATCATCATCGTCGTCATCATCATCATCATCATCATCATCATCGTCATCATCATCGTCATCATCAATTTCGTTAGTACAATCTTTTGATGAATATTGATTTAATCAACGTCATCCTCCTTCTGAACCTCAGTGTGATTGATTAACATTAACTCGATGTCATTAAGTGAATGAGCTATAAGCAGCTATCAGTGAACACAGAAAACCTCATCGTCGTCATCATCATCATCGTCGTCGTCGTCGTCATCATCATCATCATTGTCATCACCATTCCACATAAAAGGACACTGAGAGTCACCGAGGCATCACCTTGGCAGGACATGTGCACGTGGAGCGGATGTTCGTTCACGCTTGGATGATCAGAATTCTCGAGTATTTGTTGCTCCGTCTGAATGAACACCCTGACGTGTGGTGATCGATGCATCCTCGCTGCCTGAATTGCTCTCAGTTTGCCTAAGTACCCTCCTCAGTCACTCCATTTTAGGAACTTTTTCCGGAGTAAAATATCGATCGAAATCAAAATGCGATTTAAATTATAATTTTATGGTAATTCTAATTATTAATGACTAGTTTATCAATCACGTCAACAAAAGTAAATATCAACAGACCAATCAATAATCAACTCATTAATGAATGAAGTGTACAAGTTATTTATTAATTAACAAATAACTAAATCATTAGATATTTAACTAATTAGTTAATTATTAGACAGATCATCAAATCAATAATTAAAGAAACAATTATATAAATCGAATCATCAATCATCCTAGCCGTGGGTTCTTGATGAGCTCTGCTTAATGACACCATTCCATCTCCTCTCAGTCCACGTGACTTCTTTGAAATGGAGTGAAAAATGACAGCCGAGTCTCCTCCCGAAACACCCACTGAGTAGAAACAGCGATGATTGAGTGCCATTCTCCCCACGGCGTTTCCAAAACAAAGAATTGAGGAGTTTATCGTCATCGCGTTTATCGAGCGAGTGGACAGTCGGAGTTGAGTGGGGAAGGAGAGCGTGATTGGCTGGGATATTACTATATTATTATATTACTTTCAATTATTATAATTATATTAATTATTATTATTATTATTATTATATTAATTTCAAATATTTTTTCAAGAGTTCGTCCGATTAAGTAGAATAGTACTGTTGAATGGGTTTTTCATAATTTATTGACTTAAAATCGAAATAAACGTCAATTATTTTCAGATGGATGATTCTTCCATAAAAAATTATTTGATTGTAACTTCATTTATATAGCGCCATATGTAAGGCACTTCTTGTAACCATTTATATAGCACTCCTTTACAAAGGCGCTTGTGGCAGTGCAGGCTGGGTTTCGAACACGACACATTACGACTGTTGCCATTATTGCCGTATGCAGGCACGTAAATCTATGGTCAATGATTTAGTTATGATAATGATTTATTTATTTCTCCAATTGAATAAACAAAAACTAAAATGGAACGCGTTAAGGTGGATTTAGGATAAAAATCAAAAATAAATTAAATCACTTGAAAGAGAATATTTACTTTCAAATCTTCAACGAATTGAAACAGTTTTTAATGCCGTGATACCTCAGTGTCACAGAAACACTTTCACATCCGATCACGTGTCCAGGTGTGCGGACAACCTGTAGTGACGGGGATTACTTGTCAATCGTTTTTTAGTTCCGGTATTAGCATGCGTAAAAACCAGTGATGCTTAAAATGAACATTTTTGTATTTAAGAAATAAGTGGGGTTAATGGCGTCCTAAAAATCAAAAGCAATTGTTATTACCGCTGTTATTATTATAATAATATTATATTATTATTATTATTATATTATTATTATTATTATTATTATTATTATTATTATTATGATTATTATTATTATTATTATTATTATTATTATTATTATTATATTATTATTATTATTATTATTATTATTATTATTATTATTATTATTATTATTATTATTATTATATTATTATTATTATTATTATTATTATTATTATTATTGTTATTATTATTATTATTATTATTATTATTATTATTATTATTATTGTTATTATTATTATTATTATTATTATTATTATTATTATTGTTGTTGTTATTATTATCATTATTATTATTATTACTAAGGCACAGCATCGCTAACAAATACAATTAATGAAGCGCCAAATGTTACCAATAAATACATAATCATTTGCATCGTAAAACATGCATACATCCTGAAATGCATCGTAAGATGTAAACACGGGCAATGAGGATGTAAATGAATGACTTAAAACACCCGCCACAGAGACCTGTTGTGGACAACTGCATTTCCAGACACGCATCACTGAGCGCCTGGCTTCTCGCTAAGAATGATGTTCTGGCCGTTCCGCATCAATGGATGATGACGGCGGCGGCGAATACACCATCTACAGTCGGTGGATTTTGGCCAGGAAGAGCAAAAAAAAGATGTGTTAATGAGATAATGATAATGATAATGGTGATGATGATGATGATAAGAGGGTAGATGATGATGATGATAAGAGGATAGATGATGATGATGATAAGAGGATAGATGATGATGATAAGAGGATAGATGATGATGATGAGGATGATATTGGTGATGATGCTGATCATGATATCTCAGATCACAACTTCAGTGAATGAGCACATGCATCACTCTCTGTCACACTCGTTCGGTTTCTATGAGTAACAGTTACCAAGGCGCCGACGCCATTCCAATCACGTGATGTTCTTTTTATGGCGCTCGGATGCTTTTAAGGAATGAAGAGAACTGGCGCAATAATATTTTCAGGCGCCCAATGACTCGGAACACCCTCCTTCCTCCGCCCACAATGTAGTCCAATCCTGCTTATTGCTGGCTGTCAGAAATCAACAATGAGTGAGTGAAGAACTAGGATGATTGAAATGATGATGATGATGATGATGATGATGATGATGATGATGATGATGATGATGATGACGATGATGATGATGATGATGATGATGATGATGATGATGGTACTGATCATGATGGTGGTTGATATGGCAATGGTGGTTATGATGTTGAATTTGCAATAGGCGTAAGTGATAAGTCTCCTAGGAGCTAATGAACGATGGAAGGAGCAATGAAAAACTAAAGGTGATAAGAACTCACGTTCATCCCACTTATCCTCCTCCTCCTCCTCCTCCTCCTCCTCCTCCTACTCATCCTACTCATCATCATCATCATCGTCGTCGTCGTCATCCTCGTAAATGATGACCACACGTTCGTCAGTGACGTCACATATGTCAAGTCACGTGCCACTGACCGCCATCTTTGATTCGATTCTTTGATCTCAGCAGCGGAGGGCAGAGGCTGAGCACAAACAAAGCCAAAAATAACAAGCAAAATGATGATGATGATGACGACGACGACAATGTTGATGATGATGATGATGGCGATGGTGATAGTGATGGTAGTTTAGCGGTAATGAATCTGCGGCCCAAAAAGATAATTTAGAGGTACCAATTGGGGTGGTTTTATACCTGTTGGGCTTTTATCATTATTACCTTGCCACGGTTCACTAACTCTCCATAACCAACCATTCGCGTCCACGACAGCGTCACCATGGCAACACAACATGGAAACACGTAACGGAGCAATCTAGTCGCTATCAGCGAGGGGTTCGGTCAGGTGTGACGATTAATCGTCAACACCTGCAGTGCTCGAACAGGTGCTCGACTTGTTGGCTTTCATGGTTATTTTGAACGATTCACAAGATTATTTAATTGCCTTGACTCTGTACTAGAAGAGGTTGTAGGATTTAAATTATAGTACTTGAGTATTAATTAATGTTTTTTTTATAACCATCATTTATTATAACCATTATTATTTAGTAACTAGTATTAATTAATTGGAGATGGAAGCCAATTAAAGAGAAATGAACATGTCGAAGCGCAGCCTGAATATCAACAGTGACTTGCTGATAATGATCCAGTCAGGCGTGACGACAGAGGTCACGCAATCTCCCACGTGACATGTGTCAGCCAATGAGGCATCGCCGCTCCGAGCGGCCATGTGCAGATGGAAATGAATGCCTTTCCGGTCCTAGTGTTTGCTTTAAAAGAACAAGTGGATTGCAATGCATTCCCGTGAATCCATGCACGAGCGAGTCAAATCGACCATTATTATTATTATTATTATTATTATTATATATTATTATTATTATTATTATATTATTATTATTATTATTATTTGCCTAGATTAATAATTGTCTTTTTTTTTAATTTTTTAATGTTTTTCATTATTCCTTGAGAAATGTTCTTCGCCATCTTCGAGCGACTTATAATTTCCTCCAATCAATGAAGAAGTCGTTTCACTTCCGGCACGTTTATCTCGACTCTCATTGGTCGATCATACACATCCTATGACGTAATCGATATCTGACGCCGCTTTATAATTACTGTGTCATCCAACCGAATATTTATAAGTGCCATGATGAGGATGACGATGAAGATGGTGATGATGATGACGACGAAGATGATGATGATGATGATGATGATAAGAATGATTAGGTCTTTTTTAAATGATATGATTAAACATCGTTTAGTTATCGGAGGTGCCAATCTGACATGTCACCATCCGTCATCGTCATTATCATTGCTCTTCTTCACATCCTCCTCCTCCTCATCATCATCATCACCAATATCATCAACAACATTATTATCATCACCAATATCATCAACATCATTATTATCATCACCAATACCATCATCATCATCATCATCACCATTATCATCAACATCATTATTATCATCATCAACATCATCAACATCATCATCACCATTATCATCAACATCATTATTATCATCACCATCATTATCATCATCATCACCATCAGCGCACCATCATTATTTTGATTCTGTGCAAAGAACTTTCAGTGGCGACGATAATCGAATGAAGCGTTGCTTAATTTTTTTCGCCAATAAAAACGCAGATGGTCAATTACTGCTCCATTCATAACATCCACACTCCCTACATCCATTTCTTGGTGGATGGATGGGTGAATGGGAATGGATTGATGGATGGATGGATGGATGGATGGATGGATGGATGGATGGATGGATGGATGGATGGAAGGGTGAATGGATTGATGGATGGATGGATGGATGGATGGATGAGTAGATTGATGGATGGAAGGGTGAATGGATTGATGGATGGATGAAAGAAATAAGAAATGCGTGATGAGATGAACTGAATAAATGTGATATGCTATGATGAAATTACGCATGATTGTGAAAAAAATATTGTCAATTCCATCGTATATATTATGAAGTATAATTATAACATTACAATGATTAATATTATTCTTAATTATTGTTTTTGTTGATGTTCCAACTTTTTAACAAAAATATAAGTATTGGAAATACATGCTAGGGCACAATTCCTTGCTGTTATAGCAGGACGACGACGATGACGATGACGATGGCGATGATGATGATGATGATGATGATGATGATGATGATGATGATGATGATGACGATGACGATGGCGATGGCGATGATGATGATGATGATGAATGATGATGATGATGATGATGATGATGATGATGATGATGATGATGATGATGATGATGATGATGATGATGGTGATGATGATGATGATGATGATGATGATGATGATGATGATGATGATGATGATGATGATGATGATGATGATGATGATGATGATGATTGATGATGATGATGATGATGATGGTGATGATGATGATGATGGTTGTGATGGTGACCTCTGACCTTTGAAGTCAGTTCGCGGGCGTGAACAATGTTATCGTGGTTTCATTATATTTCTCATTGTTGCCAAAACAAACTCTGTTGAAGAAGAGGTGGAGTATAAGCGATGACAATCATCATGATCATCATCATCACCATTACATCAATACCACTATACGATCGTCATCATCATTATCTTCGTAGTCGTCGTCATCTTTTGGCGCACTTGTCATCCCCATTGTCGACGTCATATCTGACGCCGCCGTCGCTTCGTCGTCGTCGTCGTCATCTCGTTTGATTCCTGTTGACCTATGACCTCTGTGGGCGATGACCCGAGGCAAGGTTGAAACGATGGCCACTCGATCTGGCGAGTCACGTGATAAGAACTTCAATGGCGATGAGCGTGATGTTACATCAAACAGACTGCTTAGTGAACGGAGCTCACTGTACGTGTGAAGATGATGAGTAGGACGAAGACGATTATGATGATGATGATGATGATGATGATGATGACGACGACGACGACGGCGACGTTGATGATGATGATGATGACGATGATGATGACAAAGACGATGATGGCGGTACATGATCATCCCCGAACATCCATCCTTCAATCTCTCCGTGGAAGTACTCATTGCATCGTTGGCTTGAGGAGTTCGGGCGAGCAAACAGTTTGGAAAGATAGGAAGGAGATATTAAGAAATGTGTGAGCCGTCAAGAATGATGGATGGATGAATGGATGGGTGAATGGGTGAATGGGTGAGTGGATGGATGGATTGGTGAGTGGATGGATGGGTATGCAAGTGGACTTATTGAGGGATACATGGATAGATGGACAGACGGAGATAGGAATGAATGAGCTGATGAGCTGTCGATACGAAGGTTGCTGCAATCGATGTACACGAAATGGACCGATAGAATGATAGAAAGGCGATAAAAAAAACATCAATGGTTGATTCTCACCTGTATCGATTCAATCAACCTGTACTATTTCCTTACCCACCTTGTTTACCTTAGCAGCATATTCACAAACCCGATGCAACCTCTAGTTATACAAAGTCTAGTCAGGCAATGACGCTATTTGTTATTCTCCAAATCCATCCAATCCAGCCACCCACCCATCCATCTATCCACCCTCCAACCATTCATTCATTCATTCATCTACCTATCCGTCTGACCATTGTTTTATAAATACTCGCAATAAAATAAAATAAGATAAAAAGTTCAAATAAAGTTGAAATACTGATGACGTTTCCACGCCAATGATGATTGAGAGAAACTTTTGGGATGATGACAGATTCTACGGCAAATTTATTGCTTTAAAAAAGAATAATAATCATCATAATCATCATCGTCTTCTTAACTAATTATTATTTAATATTTACAATATTTACAAAGATCTAGCCAATAAACGGTTAAGAGTTTCTGCAACTAACTTTCTACAATTATAACTAATGTATTTTTAAATAATATATAAAAAATATATAAAATAATTAATTTAATGTTCAATAATTATTTTAATTCAAATGTTTGCGAAGCCTTTACGAATTTCGAAGTAAAAGTGATTATGTAAAGATCAGGTGACGTTTGGCTTACCTGTTTATCAATACAGGTCAAGCCATTACAAGCTGGAATTGGCACACTTGATTATGTACATTGTCAAGGTGTGTGCACACCTTTACGATTTACGAATCAGCCAAGTTCAAACATCAGATTTGACAGGTGTCATATTCATGTCGGCAAAAGATTATGTTGTTATTTTTTTTTTATTAGAATTAAAATAAAATTATTGTTATTACTGGAGCTGCCATTATCTATATTTCTAAAGATTAAATAAAATTTTCTCATAAAATCAAGAAAATTAGTTTTCATAAATTTTATTCAAAAAACAACAGCAAAAAAAGGAAAATATTTACAAGCGGATATTTGAAATTCAATAATTTTCTTAAAATCTGCGAACATAGACGCAAGAGCATTTGAAAAATCAAAGAAGAATGTCAACGATGATGGACTAGAGCAAAAAATGCTGAGCGATAAAACCGGGGGAAGCCACTCATAAACAAATGGGCGTGGAAGAATCAAAAAATGTCGAATTAATTAATTAATTTATTAATTAAAAAAAAAACAAAACGATAACAACTGGTAAAATATTTTCTACATTCAGTTAAGTAGTTAATAATAAATAAAAATATTGCGAATTAAATCTAATTCTACCTTTTCCAACAAATAAAGTCAGCCTATCTATGAGTGATGTGTGCTTAAAATTGACGACGACACGGAATAAATATTGCTTTTATACACGATTCCATGGTTTCATACAAAATCGATCAATAAACAGTGAGGTAGTTAACAGAAGCAGAACTGTTCTTAATGTTGTTGTTGCTGTTTTTGTTGTTGTTGTTGTTGTTGCTGTTGCTGCTGATGTCGACATCAACTGCGTTGTCGTTGAGATAGTTGTTGCTGTTGCTGTTGTAAATCTTGTAGGTCGCATCATCATCATCATCATCGTCGTCGTTGTCGTTGTTGCTGTTATTGTTCTTGCTACCAAAGGTGGACATCCGTTGATAAAATTCCTTCTCGAAATTTCCACCAGCCACGTTATCACCACACGAGCCTACGTCTCCGGCACCGACTGAACCTGAAGCGCCGCCATCGTTGACGCCGTTATTGGCGCCACTTCCCATGACGCTACAGCTGCTGTTACTGCAGCTGGCGTCAAGTTTCGCGGCTGCTTCGTCGTCCTTGTAGCAGGCCGACTCCTGGTGCTTGTTGAGGTAGGCTTTGAGAGCGAAAGACTTGCAGCATCTCTTGCAGGTGTGCAGCTTAAAACTCGAGTGGGTTTGCATGTGAGCCCTCAGGTTCGATCGGTCCGCAAAGGCTTTGCCGCAGTGGGCGCATCCGAACGGCTTCTCGCCGGTGTGGCTGCGCAGGTGTCCTTGGAGAAGCCACGGTCGGCTGAAAGATTTCTGACAAACACGGCACTGGTACTTGAGGTCGTGGGTCAAGACATGCATGCTCAGAGCCGGCATGCTTACGTAGACCTTGCCACAATGAGGGCACCTCTTTGCCTGCTGGCTATCCAGGCTGCGATGGGTTTGCTTGTGTCTGGAAAGGTTGCTCGATGTGGCGTAGTGTTTACCGCACTCGCTGCACTTGTATCGCGTCCGATTGTCGCTCGATTGCCCGAGGAGATGCTGGGCAATCGTGAAAAACTGCTGCTGGTATCCGCTCTTGGAGCTCGTGCTTTCGGGATTTGTGGCGGACCTACTCGTGGAAATGTTGGAATGATCACCAGACGCGGAAGAATCCATGGAGGAGGTGAGGTCTGATTGCTGGTTGTTGACGGTGCTCAGGAGCAGGCTCTGGTTCCGGCGTTTCGAACGACCGTCGCTGACGAAAAACGCATCGTACGTGTAGCCAATGGTGACACCTTCCTGGAAGGAACTGCTACGCTTTGTGGCGCTGCGCCTGACGCCGTTGACGCTTGACTTTGAGGAAGCGCTGCTCTTATTGACGGAATCGGCCGATGCTTTGCAGTTGTTGCTGTTGCTGTTGCCGGTTTCAGAGTTTTCGTAGAAGTTGCCCGAGAACTTGCTGGCATGGTAAGCGATCTTGTTCGTCGACCTGGATTGATTTGACGAGTTCTGATTGACCGTCAAGTTGTTCAGCGCATTGGACGTCACTTTGAAAGTCTGGCTGGGTTTTTCCATCTCAACCGGAGAAACAGGACTTGGAAAACTTTTCTGGAAAGAATCCACAGTCACAGTGGAATGATGCTTTGTTGACGGGGTTGCTGTCGCTGCCCTCTTGCCATGGTCAGCTATGCCATCGGGTGTCATTTTGTGAATGCTGGTGGGCGGAGTTAAAGCCTGAGGAGGAGGAGTCATGATTTGAAGGTTACCATAGTTACCCTGCTGGTACGATGTGAGAGGGTAAAGGTGAGAAAGTGCAGGCTGATAAAGGTTGGTCAGGTTCATGTTGGAAGCCCTATAAAGGACTCTCTCGTCGAATACCATTGGTCGGAAAAAGAAAGATGATTGATGGAAGGGGTGCAGGTATTGCGGAGGAAAAAATGGATTGGAAAACATGTGTATGGGAGTTATGGATGCTGGAATAATTTAATATTATTTTAATTAATCAAATTAAATTTATTTAAATAAAATTATTTTCAATATTAATTTCTGGAAATGACGAGTATGTGTCAGCGTTAATCGTGATTTCCGTACAATAAGAAATTAAAATTAATACTATTTCGAAAATGATCAGGAACATCAAGAAATTATCACAAAAATAATTTACTTTGTTTGAAACATGCGCGATTTAAAAAATACATATAAAATTAATTGCGGTGTTTATTTTCGTTCTCCCGCCAAATTATAATTTTTAAAAATTACCATCAAATTTAGAAGATCCGCCATGTTGAGCATCACCCAGCTTTCGGTTCTGATCAACATTTCCAGCACTTCTGGGCTCCAAATCTTTTGGCGGGGACCAAATCTTTCTTCTGATATCGCTCAGTCCCTTTGAGGTCTTTGGCTGCGATGGTCTTACGGATGATGATGACGATGATGACAGCGATGAAGGCGAAGACCACTTAATGGATGAATGTGATGATGATGATGATTTTAAAACGTTGTGTCTTTTCTTTGACAGACCGTTTATCGTTGCTGTGTTCGTCCCACAAACCTCCGAGCAGAAAACTATTTTGTTGCCGTTGCTATCGCTATTGTTGTTGTTGTTGTTGTTGAAATTGTCGTCAGTTGAAATGTAATTGTTTTTGCAGAGACCTAGCCTTGAGACGTCGTTATTCAAGTTGTTTTTGTTGACAGAAGCAAAGACCTCTTTCACGCCCCAGTGACTTTTAAATTTCACACTTGACTGATCGAGATCTTGACGACCGTTGTTGCGGTCGCCGTTGTTATTGTTGTTGTTGCAATCAAAACTTTTTCTGTGAACTTCAGTTATCGATTCACTTTTTAACTCTTTCAACTTTGACCTCGCGCCACATTCCAGGTGCTTAGGGTTTTCTTCAGAGATGCAGGCGCATTCAGGTACGACCGCGTTGATGCTGTCTCTTGTTGACATCGTTGCGCGACTGTTCTTCCACTTGTCGTCCTTGAACTTCATGAGGAAGGACCTTGGCATGTCTGTTCCGATAGAACAACTTCGGCAGTTGCAATGATGATAATGATGATGATGATGTTGGTGATGGTGATGAAGGGAAAGATGCCAATGGTTAATTTTATCTCAGAGATAAGATCGGATCAAAATGTCGGGCATAATAAATAAGATGTTGTTAGATTAAAATTAGATTCCAGAGAAATTTATTTAAAATTTTTCTTTTACTTTTTATGATTACATTCGTTACTTCTGAAAAATATTGTTATTAATAATGCTATTTTTTAATTTTCATTAATATTCTTTCTTGAAGTTCTATTCAACTCCTTCATTCAACAGCATCCAGGACACACTGGCGGGTCTATTTATAGATGAAGCAGGTGTCTGTCACGTGATATTGTCTCCGAAATCTTTGTGTGTGAAGATGTACTTGTTTTCATTTTAGGTTGAAATTATCTTGGACAATTCACATCTTCGTGATTAATGTTATTATTATTAATGTTGAGCTTATTGCCACTAATTTTGTCATTAAAATATGTTATAAATTTATCGTATTTACGTGCGAATGTCTGATTATTATCAGTCTGTTATTGGTGTATTAAATATTTACATAATCATTTTCAAATTGATTGAACGCATAATTGATGCTTGTTAGATTTTTTTTAAAAATGATTTTAAAATAATTTTTGAATTTTAAATACTTTTCTAATTACCCAAATATATCATGGAAGTGATCAAAAATAATAATAAACATAAGAAATTTACCGATCTTACTTGCCGACCAATGGAAGTTTTGGCTCCGCCCTTCGAGGAAGTCACGTGATGATTATAAATAAGTTCAACAACTCTCCTTTGCCGTGTCGGAAGATCTGTTGAAAAAATGATCGGTACTTCTTCGTAATTCTCGGTTTTTGAAAAGTAATTTTAACAAATATTAAGTAAATATATTACGTTTCTAGCTATAATTATATTAATTATCAAATCATTTGCGTTACTTAGTGGTTCATGATTTCTTTATGTACATTCGTTTTCCTTTGCATTTACTAAGTTAAGATAATATAGCATTTAAACGCCAGTGTTTTGAATGTTTTAAAATTATTTTCTTTCGGTCATAAAAATGTGAGGACCTAAACATCATTTTCAACAAGTCGGCCTTGGTATCCCTCACTTTGGCGACCAATAAGAAACAACGGAAGTCCACTGACCACGCCCTTCGACTGTCAGTCAATGAGCAACATGCAGTAAGTGATGGCGTCTGTTGCTAGGGAATTGGAAGAAAGTGAGATGTGAGAGGATTTATCATCATCGTCATCATCACGACAATCATTATCATCATGAATCGCAGCAATAAGATTGATGTTTAATAAAGTTATCAAGTTATCAACGTAATGTTTATTTATTTTGTTTCAACAAATACTTGGGTATTATACGAATGACTACTAACGTAAATTTGTAAATGTCATCTATAAATTCATATATGTTATTGCTATGTATATATTTATTTACATTAACATTTATTACATTAACATTTATTACATTAACATTTATATTTTTACTAAATGATGTCTCATAAAATGACCACACATCTCCAACGATACGACCAAGATGGATCATTGGATGAATGGAAACATTAGGAATGCGGTGAATTAACAGCCAAAAGGGAAAAATTGCTGAACGATCATTGAATGATTGTGAATTGAAGCAGAGAGTGTCGGAGAGATTATGATGATAAGAAGGGGGGGGGGGGAGATATGGAGAGATTGGGAGGGTATTCCGCAGCAACGGAGGATTCTTGGCACGTATTTGTATGAGCAGACATTTCAATCTATCCATCTTTTGACACACAAATATCTACACCAACGCCGCCTAACCATCCTCTCCACCCATCTATCCCTCCACACAGCCACCCATCCATTCGCCCATTCATTTATCGGCCAACCCGATGTTGGAGAATTGTCAGGCTATTGATTGCCAATAAGCACCGAGAGACACATCATTGAGGAAATCGGAGGAACTTTATCGATCCCTACAATCTGCTTGCAAGACAATGTGGTCATAGCACGTAAAACATACACCGCCTCCAACGACTCCAGTTTATCCAATATCTTTGCTTCCAATAACAAGGCAGCCATAAGAGTCATAAAAACGTGAATCATGCTATACTCTAGATTATTCCCTTTATCAGGTATCGTTTGCTTTCTATTTTTAAACAGGACGAAATGAATAAATTTATTCACAAAAGCTAATAAATCATCGCCGGAGTAACAAAGACACGAGAGCATAGATATGCGATATCGAAATGATCGGCACGAAAGGGACATAAACAAAACATTCATCCACTTCCGGCAAAGAAATGCCAGTCGAGAGCACAAAGAATAAAAACCTGTAACGGACTATAATGGAGTGATCGATAATGGGGCAACAGAATCTAGTTTCTATAGGCGATAATCAATGAGCACGCGGTAATTGATTGGTTTCTTTATTCTTTGCAACATCGAACGACAGTCTCGAGATAACGTAATTATATTAGTTATAAATACTTATTATTAATGATAATGTAAATTATTACCAATGCGGATAACTATTTGTCACTGCTTCACTTGTAATTTAATTAAATTTATTTACAAATATTCATAAATGAGATGATGATGATGACGATGATGATAATATCGAAACTTCAGTAAACGTGTGGAATTCTACTGGAGTTCTCCCCACGAATCTAATCAATAATACTATGTAAAAATATTTGTATCCACATGTTATTACTGTTGCAATCACAGCATCTTCAATCATATCATATTACAAATGATTATACAATTATAATAATATTAATTATTATTATTAATTATCATTACAGAACACTCCAGATATTATCTGGCAAAAAGTCTGTGCCACGCGCATGCGCAAGCCTCTTCTCACGCATTTCCGTAGGAAGTGTCTGGGCTCGGCTTGGTTCAGTAGACTTCCTGTTGTTTGACTGGTTTTGGCGACATCTATTTTGCTGACAGCCTTTACGAATCGATTCTTGTGATAAAAATAAATACTATCAATTAATTTATGATGACATTTATGATTGAAGTATTATTATTGGATATTTCATATTGAATACGTCCTTGTCGATAAATTTATATTTTTAATACGCAGCTAAGTGTTATCTTGATTTATTTTTTCAACTAAAAATATTCAATAGTCTTCGATTAACTTCTTGTATCTCATTAAGTACATTCACCACATAAGCATACATCAAGATACACATTTCACTTCGTCTGAAATATTAACCTAGATTATTAGCACAACATCTCCACATTGGAAGGCTGGTATAAAACGAAAGGCAATTTAAAATTCTTTGCTAATTTCATCGTGGCCGCAGGCGGCCGCGTTAGAAATCCTCTTGACTGCTTTCGTGTCGTGTATTATTGCGCCGAAGATGGATATAGTCCCAGTGCTCTCGTACTGCTCCAACTATTTGCTTTGGAGGAGCAATTGTTCATCAAATGGAGGAATGGAATGAGTGGAAAAGAGTTCATTGGATGGATCCCAAAAATACGTTTGAGCGCATTAGGCGTTTTTATCTTCGGGCTAAAGAATTTTAAATACTGCAATACATAAATTAATTTTAATGTATTATTAAATTAAAGAAAGAGCGATATATGTATAAAACAAAGATCTACTGGGCAATTAAGTTTACGATAGTTAATTAATAATCACTTTTATTAATTGAAATGATGCGTTAAAAATGATAACGAAAAATAATCTCATTCTCAACAGATGTCGAGAGATTCGGAAAACCCCTCATCAGTGATGACCCCGATGAAGGCTTCGACCTAATCCATGCATCCCCATTTCAGCCTATCCCCTCCCGCAAACCTGCGTCCTCAGAATGGCCAGAAGTCTTGATCCATTCGGACGGGTATGTTAATGCAAAGATGCCCACGAGACGGAATCTTAACGCGATCTACTCTCGTAATGTCCTTCTCAACGCATGACCGACTACGCCGGAGCCATCGCACTTTTCTTTCATGTATTCCTCCGCGAGTGGATCTCTCCACACCCTTTTCGTACGGCCTTCAAAAATAAATTCACTAGTATGTGATCTTTAGCGAGGCAGCAACTATGTAAAGTGGTAGGTTTGGTTTCGTTTTAAATTACGAATCTTTAGTCACTCGAAAAAGTTTATACAAGAAAACAAATTTTAAAGAAAAAAAATTATTCTATTACTGCAGCAGACGTTTCGTAAGCCCGCGAAATCCAGATGTTGCCGAGCGCAGTGATACATGAAAGAAAGTGGCGCGCGTGTCCATGCAAGCGTCACGTGATGTAGCAACATGGCGCGCTAATACGGCTCATTAGCCGGGGTTTCCTTTGCTATGTAATACCAATTAAGCAATTCAGTCTTACCGATGGTTATTGAATATTTGTATTAACGTTTCATCGAAGTTATTATTAGTGCATTAAATAGCTTAAATACACTATGTTTATCAATTTGATCAACTGCGCAAACTACCTGCGTTCTATATAGTCACTAGGACAACTAAAAATTGCTTCATCATCATCATCGTCGTCGTCGTCGTCGTCGTCGTCGTCATCATCATCATCATCATCATCATCATCATCATCCATCATCATCATCATCATCATCATCATCATCAGCATCATCATCATCATCATCATCATCATCATCATCATCATCATCATCATCATCATCATCATCATCATCATCATCATCATCATCATCATCATCATCATCATCATCATCATCATCATCATCATCATCATCATCATCATCATCATCATCATCATCATCATCATCATCATCATCATCATCATCATCATCATCATCATCATCATCGCCTTCATCTCTGCCTCATGGGGTCTTGCGAAGCTCCCAAAGGTTGCTTGATCTTAACACCATCTCTCATTGTCCCTCTGATCTCGCGCCGATCACGTTTCATTGCTCAACCATGACGGGTATTAGCAATGGAGCATCTTGTGCTCCTTTTCCACTCCGGTTGTCGATGCCATCATCGTCTTCGTCTTCGCCTATCAAGTCGCCAATTTTTTTCGTCTGAATTGACTTTCAGCCTAATTATGAAGTTAAATCAGTAAAAAAAAATAAATGCACTTTTTAAGATGAATAATTATTTTTCAGGACGTTATGGCGGTTACATCATTGTCCAATCGTGAAAGAGGAAGCCAAGAAAACAGGGAAAACTCCCATTAGGGAGTGGGCCCACCGATTAAATTGCCGGGGAGGGGACGAGCTGTTGTTAGAGTTGCAACGACGCCTCGCGCATCTGCTCAGGAGCTTTGTAATTAATATTAATAAAAAAAAATAAATTAAGTAATAATTAGGTTAATAAAGATCCAAGCTTAAACAGTCCAATGCCTTTATGGCTTGATTTGCTTGTAAGAAAAATCTAGCATCGGCGATGCTATGGTACAGAAAGGAAACTTGGAGCAGATTGATTCGAAAAAGGCTTTGGGCCACTGATGAACAAATGTTTGTTGAGGGAGGTACAGTTCCTTGAGGCAGCTGATGCTGAATCTTCACTGCGATCATAATCATCATCGCAATCCTCATCATCGTCATCAATGAAATACTTATATTATGATCATCGTCACAGTTAATTAGTCCTCAACATCATTACGAATATCACTAATACTCAATTATCTAAATCGATTGATATTTGATATTAACTATGGTATACCATATATCATATTTATTGATATAGAGCAACAACATTACTACTACTACTACTAACAATAATAATGATACTGAATTACCATAAATAAATGTTGTATTATTACTAATTAATTATATTACGAATATAATTATTGATTTAGTAATATTTATTATTAGTATCAGCCTATTTACATTGAACTATTGTTAGTCGAAATTTTGAAGTTCTCGCTTATTGCGCGATTTCTTCTCGATGACAGATTCTCCTACTGCTGAGCAGGACGCCCAATTTCTGATTGTTCATTTCCACGCCAGACAACTCTCATCATTATTCTCCTCCCATCGACACAATCATTAACGGTGCTCATAGTG
Source organism: Whitmania pigra (assembly GCA_021613335.1). Classification (NCBI taxonomy): domain Eukaryota; kingdom Metazoa; phylum Annelida; class Clitellata; order Hirudinida; family Haemopidae; genus Whitmania; species Whitmania pigra. The sequence continues at coordinate 1,909,716 of JAJTWR010000266.1, forward strand.
ATTACGATGATTACGACTATTATTACTACTAACGTCATTATTATTAATATTAGTTATTAATGTTAATATTATTAGCATCATCAATAAATTACAACAACCAATCCAAATATAAGTATCACAAATTAAAAATATGTAGAATAAAAAAATCTCGATAATCGTGACAGTAATTATAATTATTGCGTTGATTAAACCATTAATAAGGAAAGTATTTTATGCTGTGGGCAGGCCAGCCACATGCCGCTTTCAATATGATCTGAGTAATAGTAATTCCGTCATCATAAACGAGAATGCAATAAACGTCTGAATGGGTGGCCACCTCACAAACAATTGTAGCATCGCTTGCAACTCGAGGTTTACCCATTTCCGTGCCTATTTGCACCACCCATAGAAAATCTGATTTCTTCGAGAAAAATTGTCGATGCTGACCCACGTTAGTATTAAATCCAAAAGTTATTTTTAGATAATTTTTTGAAACCGAAATATTTTATTGTAAACAAGGATTCAGTCGGTATCAACCCGTTGATTATCATGAGTTGCTTGATTTTATCCATATTTCAAAAGAACAACTTTAACACCCTTTATGCTCTAAAATAAAATATTCAAAATTAGCAACTGGCCCCATTTTGTTGAGCCAACATTTTGTGATAGCAGTATATGATATTTATAATGGTAACAATTTATTGGCTATAATAATAATATTTAATTTGGTTCATCAGGAAAAACAATCAAAACAGAGCAATGCATTACTGTCATCCGAAAAAACTTTTGAGGAATTAAAAAAGGACGAATCAAAAATGCATTTTGCTTCGAATTACAAATACCAACAAGCAATGTTGGCATAAAATATAAGTCGGGATATGTTAAAAACAGATTACATTTTAATAATTGTAAATGCAATGGTTGGCTATTTTACAAAAAATTCAAACATAATACTTATATTAAGCATATATGAACTAGTATATTGAAAAAAAATCGATATAATAAAAACTTACGTCAAGAAAATCTAAACTGTCAATGTCGTAGCGATGATAAATGTTGCTGAACAGAAGATAGTTGAGATACAACTTTCCATTGTTTGAGTTAGGTTTTCTTCTTATGTGCTCCAACATGTAATTTAACAGTTGTGGGGATTTCATCTGATACATAACAAATAAAACATTTGCTTAAATAACAAAACAAACCATGTTTCAATTAATTATAGATTTGAAATTAATTAAATTAAATCTATTAAAGTGATGAATTTAACTAATCCTACCAAATCTAAATTCCATACGAAGTCAATTGTTTCTGGTTTCTGAAGTGGCGATATTTGGAAATGTCGGAAATCATGTTGATTAATAATGAATGAATAACATTCTTTTAGATGTTCTAATAAAATTTTGGCGATATCTAATTAAGAAAAATAAATTTATGAACACTGACCGAAGTTCTCTTATAAAATGAAATTCTTGACATCAGCTCCTGAATTTTAAAAATTAAGTTATTGAATATTTAAAATGGTGTATAATGTGTGAAATAAATTACCGTCATTTTATAGGAGACAAATTGTACAATCAAATTTGAGAATTTCCTACAAATATTGAATTAACCCGGAAATCAAACTTTGTATACAATATGTACATTTGCATTTATATACGAATATCTAAATTTTAATGAAATGTTAATGGGACAACAATTTTTTTAAAGTTTCAGTAAAATATGAATTACCCCATAAAAAAATTGCTCCATTGGTGATTAACATCGATAATGTCGAACAACATACTGAATAACATAAAAGTATCAAAGTGAATTTATAACTTATTACAATATAAATATGTTTGTTACACTATTGACAATTCAATTATAAGTCGTAATTACATTGAACATGATAACATATCAGCCCCGAAATCAAACCAGTATCTTTCGATTAGGACCAAGATAATCTGAAAGATAATATTAATTTAGTTATAAATGCATCAACATTATCTGCTTTATAAATTTATCAAACCATTTCAACTCTCTGCCATTCGTTGTAGGCCAAAGAACTTGAGTCAACTTTTAACAGCTCGAGTAAATAAGACAATGCATATTTCGCTGGTATCTGGCCAAAGGTAGAGAATTCGAAGTACGTCAATACCGAATCAAAACATTTAATATTTGAACAGACCTGTAAAAGCCCAAATAAAAGTTGGCGTGAGAAAAAAGTTTTATTTATCATTCTAACATTTATAATTAAATAAGACAATAAAATTACCAATTCTGCCAATTTTTCAAACCCAGACATTGCTGGCTTTTCCTTTCTTAGGAATCCCAAATATTTGAGGTTTTTGGATTTTAAAAATTCCAATCTGCCACTTCATGTGTGAATAAAATTTTATGAAATCATTACATTATAAAATCGTTACAGCGATCGTGCTATATTATTAAATCAACTCACTCCATAAAGGCATTATTATTTAAGGAATGGAAATCCAGATATTCTAGGTATGTGAAATTCTTTACTAATACTTTAAGATCTCTGTCGCTGGCTATCGCTGGCAACTGGTGTATGCACAATGCCCTGAAAATAATGATATTGCAATATCAATGCGAAAAATTCATCGAAAGATCCACGAAATTAAGATAACAATTTTCAGTTACTTCTGCACCAACCTCAGATTCTTAAATTGTTTTATTGTGTGTATAAAAGGCTTGTCAATATCCATTTGATATAATGTGAGACTTTTTAAGTTGTGAAGATATTTTAATGAATTTCGGAACCATTTGTACTTAAACTGTAATCTTGGATGATCAAAGTATGAAAAGTCAACAAATTCTAGAGATGTTAACGTTTCGGAGCAGGATGTAAAATCTATGTACAGCAAACTCTGTATTGATTTGACATTAAAGTCAATAATCAGCCTTTTCAGTTTTGGATATTTCATAGGCTTTTTAAGCCATTTAAATTTTAATTTGGCGTCATCCCTGTAAATATGATTTTAAAAAATTAATAATATATTTGGCAATAAAATTCAATACTAATAAATATTTCGAAGACAATAAATTCTAAGATGGTATATAAGTATTTGAAGTACAAGCATCACATAAACCGGTTCAAGAGATAAAATTAAAAATATAAATAAAAACAACTGACTTTTCGGGTTTTGGCGACAGAAATGCCACATTAAGAACCTCAAGAGTACACGAGTACTTTTGTATGAGCAACATCAACTTTGAAGTCACACGATAAACACGAAAATAAAATTTCTTGAGTGGAAGTCGAGATTTCTTAATCTTCACCAAGTCCTTCTCCTCGTAATACCTGTATAAAAGATCAACATTGACCCAATTGAGTGCATCTCTGCATGCAAGACATGGCTTCAGAAACTGATCTGCAATAGGCCAGCCAATTTCGTTTCCCATTGATTGGATGTCCTCGAATAGGTGTGGCGGTAATTGTACGTGTTCTTTCAAAACTGTAAAAGAGTGCGTACCGTTCAGATGTGAACAAAACATTAAATGATGTGATTTACTGCTATAGACAATAAGTGTTTTATCGATTCTTAATCTTTTTCTCGCTAAACAACTGCAACAGCTACTGGATAAAGCAAGTTGCTTTTGGTCGAGTTCGTGTCTTAGCATGTTCCACGGGTTAAGGGCATCGAGAATAGCATGGCGTCTGCAGTGCTTGCAGCTTCATTTCTTAAATAAGGGCTCAGAAGATAGTTTAAAAAATTTCATACCATGTCCTCGAACCCGGTCATTGTTGAGAAAGATGTTTTCAAAATTGAGTGCAGCTGCTTTCAGAAGATTGTCTCTTAAACTTGGTATCTTTACTCTCGGAGAATTGCCTATTATTGACAATGTTTTAAAATTCAGAGCACCTTTAATTAATTGCGAACAGATCAAATTTGATTGAAAATTATTATTTCAATGAGCTTACTCATTATTATTCGGTTTTCTACTTGTTTTCTGTTGGTTGAAATTTGTAATTGAAATCACCGGTCAAGCTCAGTGTGTAGAAGATTTAAATAGTAATGTAAAATTTATGAAATACGTCGTGTAATTAAATTTTAAAATGATTGCATTAACACATGAAATTACGTCATAGTCATTACTTAGATTTCATTTTCATCATGACTATCACTAATACTCCATTAACAAAATCGATTGATGTACTTATTACCTCTGATATCTGTCATATTCACTAACATAGAGCATCAATTATTATTAAAATAAAAATAACAAATTTAATCATGATATTAATGTAATTATTAATGTAAATAATATAATTATTAGTGTAATTAATGCAATTATTAATGTAAACTCGTCCACAGTGGGTAGCCGCTGCAGTGATCTTGTGACCAATTTATTACCCTTGTTCATTTATTATAATATAACGTTGTAAGCCTTGTTATGGCTCCCCTGCACCTTGGCTCTCGAGGACATATGTACATTTGATGGAAATCAAGCCGCAACAAGCGGATTTTTAGATAATGGAGAAATTTCAGTTAAATTTGGTTAAACTAGCAGCAAAGTTAAGTGATTTAGCCACTTTTTCCTATTACATTCTTAACATTGCATAGCGGTCTAAGTACACAATGGTGATACTTCCGATATTGATGACTTTCAAGTATTAATATACTTCATTCACCATTATTTAGTGCAATATTTTTATAAGTAATCTGCTATGCCTTATGAAAACCGTGAGCGCATTTTTATTCTTTCGATAATTGATTTATTTACTACTTTATACAAACATGTATGAGTCTTTGAGGGAGAAGAATTGCCAATGAAGCCCAGGTAGAGTAGATAGTTTATTAGCGTCCATTTTTATAACTGGATGATTAGGACGAGGCCGTCAATGCCTCTGCTCAACGAGCTTTTTATACCACATAGATAGTAGTAACTCCGTCACATTAAATGCAAGGCCATCTCAAGCGCACGGAAAATCATAAACAATCGCAACACGCTGTCTGCCCCATTTCCGTTTCATAAGATAACATGCTCCAGGAACCAGTTAAAGCTCTCAACGCAAAAATAAGAGAAGATATTTAAAAAGAAAAGTCAGTATATTGTACATATTCATTCGACATCAGCCTATGTTATGGCATACTTAAATCTCTGAATATTCCGAAGGAAAAACTTTAACCTTTGTCGACTTCTAAAATAAAATTATTCTATTTTAGCAATTGGCTTCATTTTGTAATCAGCATCAGCATAAACGCTTAAATAATTTTCCTATTATTGCAACAATAAAAACGGTTCAACCAAAAGACTATTAAAAAGCAATGTGATGCTGTGAAAATATCATGCTCATAATAAACCCAAGCAAATTGTTTATAGTTATTGCCATATGAACTTATTTTTCCACATAAATTGTGTTTACTGATATTTTGCGATGGACAAATTATTTTCACAAAAACTCACATCAACGAATTCTTTGATTTCAGTGTCAAAGCGATGATAAATGTTGCTGAGTAGGAGAAAGTTGAGATACATCTTTCCAATAGTTGAGTTTGGCTTCCTAGTTAGGTATTCCAACATGTAGTTAAGTAGTTGTCGAGATTTTGTCTAAAATTTCACGAAAAAACTTGTATATAAATCGCTGAATGATAGCAAGCACACCTTACGTACCCTACGTATTAAAGAAGTTATTAAAAAGACAATTCTATTTGTACCTACCAAATCTAATATCCAAACTAAATCATTTTCCTCTAAGGTCTGAAATTTAAAAGTTTGAAATGTTTAGACATATTAAGAATCAACCTTAAAACTATTCAGTGAAGAATAGTCCTTGCGATGTCTCGTTCAAAAATATTAAATTTCAAATCTGACCACATCCTTGTCAAAAATATATTCCTCAAAATCCTAAAATTTACAAAAATAAATATTAGAAGATTAAATACTTTAAAATAATATCATTGGAATAATCGCAAAAAACCATTTTTTTGTAGAATGCAAAGTTTACAATCAAATTCGCAAATTTCCTACAAATAATCAAGAATTGATCACGTAATTATGATAACCGAGAAATTCACATTGATTATGCCATTAAAATGGTAATTATATTTTATATAATGATTATAATTAAAAATATTACGGCAGTATTATGATGAAAGTGAAATATGAAAAACATAAAATTACCCCATAAAATCTGCAGACCATCGATGATCGTTGTTTTCAGCAAAGTTGAACAACATACTAAAGTATATATAGAAACAAATAATGTGTAAAAATTATCACAAAAAAGTCTGTTATATATTCATAAAATACATTCAAAGACATTACTTTGTATATAAAAAGACTTCACCATCTTCTTCCATCCAATAATTTTTGACGAGATATATGATTAACTAAAAAAAAAATTTTGTGAAATTTAATTCTAATTTTTTTTTATAGACATATCAAACCATTTCTATTTTCAGCCATTGATTGCGGGTCACAGAATGGTTATCAACTTTCATTTTCACAAGTAATAAAATTATAGCGTCTTTTGGCAACGTTTTGGCAATCGAGGAATATTCCAACTTTGTTAGCACTGAGTCAATGTCTTTGCCATGACAGACCTGCAATCAAAAATGTTAAATGTTTATTTTTTGAATGAATTTCTTACGCACCAAAAACGCACCGTTTGAGCATAGCTTTCAATTTCAGGAACATAATGTTTAACCTTCAGAAAGCTCAAATATTTAAGGTTTTTTGGTTTCAAAAATTCGATTGGATCCCTATTATAGATAAAATTCAAAAGTCATTTTTATCGGTGTCAATGGTATATTGAGAAATTAGTTGATACATTAGGTAACGACATCTGAAAAGTTAATTACAAGTATTGTGTTGACATTCCTAAATCTAAGTATTCTAAGAATGGGAGATTGGTCACTAATGTTTTCAGTCTGGGGTACGACAGATTTCCTATACGGCACTCTTCTATACATAGCATTCTAAAATGTTATTAGGAACGTTACATTCGAAGCTTCAAGAAGAAATTCACCTAAGCAAGATTTTAAGTAGTCTAATAACCTTAGATTTTTACACTCTCCAATGTCTTTTAAGAGCTTGAGTTTATATAAATTTAAAATTGAGAAACTTTTTAACTTATGAAATGTACAGTCGCCGAAATTACGATAAAAGTGTTTCAATGAATTCTGTTTATCATCAAAACAACAGTTCATATTTAGAGACTCCAAAGTATCGGAAAAGGATGACAAATCAATGAAAAACATATTCCCTAACGAGACGATGTTAAAGTCAATTATCAGTTTTTTCATCATGGGAAATTTTATCGGTTTCTTGTATACTTTTTCCTTTTTTCTACAAATATCAACGGAGCAAAATTTTTGTCAGTGTAATTAAATTGAATGTGATAATTTATATAACTTTCTAAGCAGATGTGATAACAATGAGATATGGCTGATTCCATGCATAGAAACAAAAACTGACTCTGTAAACTTTGACCTGTGGAAGCCAAAATGTAGAATTTCAAGAGTCCGAGAGTACTTTCGTATGATCAACATCAACTTTGAGGTCATGCGATAAACACGAAAATAAAATTTCTTGAGTGGAAGTCGAGATTTCTTAATCTTCACCAAGTCTTTCTCATCGTAATGCCCAAATAAAAGATCAACATTGATCCAATTGAGTGCATCTCTGCATGCAAGACATGGCTTCAGAAACTGATCTGCAATAGGCCAGCCAATTTCGTTTCCCTTTGTTTGGATGTCCTCGAATAGGTGTGGCGGTAATTGGATGCCTTTCTTTAGAGCTATTACGAAAAAAATTTTCCATGATAATGTTATAACTGAGCAATAAATAATTAAGTTTATATTGCAAAATAATTAACAAATTTCAGGTTATATTGAGTTTCTTTTTCATACACTTTTCCCCTATGTTCTTGCACTAAAAGAGTCCCAAGAAACAATCTCATAATCCAACACAGCCTGAAGTTCTAGATACTCAAACCTTCATCTTCATTGTTCAGTTCTAATAACTGAATACTTGCTTAATAACTTACTCAAGAGATTTCTAGTTTGCGCATCCCCCGGGTTATTTTAATAATTTATCAATTAAATCAATGATATTTGCAGCAGTTAAACAAGCCATCATTTAATCATGAACAAAGTCCTTTTTTAAAAGTTTAATGAAAGTTATTTGAATTTTTGTTGAAATCCAGTTTGCGATAAGTGAGTTTTTAGAAATTCATCTGTATAGCCATCTCCCGCAAAAAATCGATAAACAACGGAACTGACGACTTCGAATAGGGTGTCGAAACCAAAGGTGTACCATAATTATTTTCAAAATTACTCGCATCCGATCTTGCATCATAAACAGGCGTTTACGTGCTTCCATTCTCATTCCGGATATACATCGCAGAAAATCGGTTAAAATAATAACAAAAAAAAACATACCATATCTTCGGACCCTATCCGAACTAAGAAAAATGTTTTCAAAATTTAGTGCAGCGGCTTTCAAAAGGGTGTCTCTCAGAGTTGGTATCTTTGGTATAGAGGAACTGTCTAAAGTGGAAGTAATTTTTTAACAGTTTAAAAATCGTGAATATATTTATTATATAAGAAAGTTGTACTAAATTCAGATGCTTACTCATTATCAGCTGGTTTTATGAACAAGCTCAAAATCTATCTGCTTTTTAGACGTCCTTATTGAATCTGCTATCCAGTTGACCAGTTATTCACCTTGTTTATCTTTGATAGTTTTTGGTTTAAAATTTCTAAGGACGTCAATTTAATAAATTTAATTAAAAGTTTTAAATATGTGTAATAATATATTTTAATATAATGATAATAATATACTTTTAAATTAATAAATTTTTAATATAATAAATGTTATATTTCTATGAAATACAAATTGGTATATTTTTTATATAAACATATTGTATTTTATTAAACAACAATTAAGTTTAATTATGTCACCAGTCATGTCATCTCGGAGACCCAACCATGACAACCATAAAACAATTTCTATTTTCTTTCACTGGTCGAAGGTAACAGAATGTGTTGTCTGGAACTACTTAAAGGCTTCTGAGGAATATACAGCAAAAAATAACCATGGGAGACCCAAGAAGCTTACGATTTGTCAGCAGAGACCCCTGGTAAGAAAGGTTCTACAAATAAATTTTCAGCAAATCAAATTAGAAATGAATTTGATTTAACAATTTTTAAAAGTACAGTGTTGATTTCTTTGGGTACTAGTGGAATTTTATGATATGGTAAAAGATTTAAGATTCCAGCTCTTAAATTACGTCTAAAGTTGGCAAGAGTGGAGTTGCCCAAACCATGCTCTCCAACAGAGATTGTTGGGACAATAATATTTTTACAGATGAGAAAAAATTTAACCTGGATGGACCTGATCAACATTCCCTCTAAGCTGCGCAATCGCCAGTTAAATTATGTTATAAAAAATACAATTTTTTAAAATTATTTTTATTAATTTTACAATTGTGCGCCAAACTTTGACCCCCACTTGATTACTGAAACTTTTTAAATAACTTTATTGTTTTATTGAAATTTTGTAATTGCTACAATTTTAGGAAAATTCTCGATGCCGAAAAAAGGAATCAGATTCTGTATCGCCCCAGACGCTGACGCTTATGGTGCTCTGCATATGCATATATTATTATTATTATAGTGTTGGCGGGCATCGAAGAAAATATTGCTAAGGCATTTCATTTCAATGAAACTTTTTTGAGCATGGTACGTGGATTTTCAGCATAAACATGCGCACATTGAGGACAGTGACTGGCAGACGAGTTCTTAAGAAGGGACGTAATTTTGGGAAAGGGGGGATTCCAAACTGATTTTAGACGAAAAGAAGCTAGAAGCTAAAATAAGGTCAAACAAGTCTATTAGCAAAAAATTTTCTGCAAACTTTAAATTGGCAAATTTCCATAGAGCATAAATATATTATTATATATAATCTTTAGTTATTCAAGGTTGTCCCACCCCAATATTATAAAGGAAGAAATCATTATACAATCTGAGTAACAGGCTTAACCGGCTGGACATGAATGTTTGCGTGGTTCTCATAGATTATACTATAATCGCTGTTTTAAATATAGGACTATTAACAATTAATAATTTCATTGCCATTAATCTTTCAATAATTAACAACCAGTTAATAGTTAAAAAACAAGTAAATTGAAAACAAATTGACAATCGAATTTAATTTATTGAACATTTTTTTTTCATTATGCCAGGAATATTTATTTATTTATTTATTTAAGCTAATATTGAAAGTATCCGTGCCAGGATTTAAAAGGCACTGTTACTATCAAAAACAATCAGTTCTACAATCGAGCGAGCTAGATTTTAAAAGAATTTTTAGATGTTAACGACTGATAATAACAGAGATTAATGTTATGCACATGGAACCTTACATATGAACTAATATTAAATTATCTGTTATTATTCATTTCAATCATTTATTACGTAGTTTTCAACCAATCAGTCTTTTAAGAAGACTACTTCTTCGCAATATCAGGTACTTCATTCACAGCAGGCTGTTCTGATCTGCCTCTCAAGTGATACGAACAAAAGATGACGATTTTGGAAAATGACAAGGTTAACTTTTCACTTTAGAGAATCATTAACTAATTTTTAACCGTCATCAGTAACCTCGAAATGTTTGGTTCTTCTCTGAATTTCACAGTCTTCATACTCTGATTCTGAATCATTACGTGTCGAGATCAGTCCACATTGATCAGTAAGTAATCAATGCAAATAATTTAATTGTATTGAAATTAATTAATCGCTAACATTTCTTAACGGCAATCTAACCGTTAAAACATTCCTCAAAGTGGGTAGCCCTTATTAAATACCAACTTGAATTCCAACTTATCAACTTACATAATTCGAAAAATTCTAAACTCAGAGGAGGGATCAAAAGAAATTAGATGATCTGAGTAACAAGCGTGACTTAAGAAATGTCTGTAAAGTGATTATCTTTGTGTGGCATGGCATAAGTTGCACATCAATCGATAAGCTGACAGAAACTCAGGGCAGCTGGAATTGTATATGTTGTTAGAGTCCGACAGAAAATGATTTTTTGGGTGGGAACGAAAAATACACCGAATATAAAAAAATGCTCGACACCGAAAAATAAAAATAAAACGTAAAGTGAAACCGATTTATGGTAGTATATCGTAGTATAGATTCCTCAAAAGACAGTTTGAATGTCGTTAGCGAAGGAACAACTTTGAAGAAAACCCGTGGCCGTATTTAAACAAAATGTTCAGATTTGAATCAAGAAAAGGAAAATCGTATAAGTGCATCCGACAGAAGTTAAGGAATACAAATTTTTAACAAGAATTGCACGTAAGAGATAGGCAGACAATGACTATCACAGGGAACCAAAGAGGAAATGTCATAAAACACCAGTTTCCCAGTCATTTGGTTCAAATCTTGTGACACAGACAGCAGTCGACGATAGTGTTTTGAAATCCTTGTCGTTGGAGGCCTGCTTCCTTTACGTTTGTTGAATTGCCAGAGTTTGTTGGCCTTATAAAAACTGGTAGCCAAAATGGTCTCTGCAACATCATGTAAACTTATTAATGCGCTGTTGGATGGCATCGAGCGAAGATTCCAGAACTTATTTAATGACATAGATGTCACAGCTGCTGCCATCATCCATCCAAAGTTCAAAATATATTGGACAGACAGCAGCTCATTGATTGACAGTGGAACTCAGGTATGTCCAATCTTACATATTATGCAGCATAAAAGTGGCAATAGTATAATATAATAATATATTTTTGGGATCAAAGTTAATATTGTCATACATCTTCTAAATCAGATTAATCAATTTCAGCACTTGAAAAATCTGTTGGCTGCATTTTCTAATGCAGCAATGGTGGATGAGCTGAAAGCATCATATTCATCTGATGCTGACAGTTTCTTCAATTGCACAAGGTCGACCGATCAAATGACATGAACATTATTAATGGAAGCGAAACCCTGAAGAAATTATTTATCCAGTTGAACACTCTTCTGCCAGCTAGTGCAGCTGTTGAACGCTTATTCAGCTATGCTGGTATGACAATGAACAGCCGAAGGGACAGAATGAGTGACAAATCGAGGACTTGTTAGAATTAAACAAACATTTGTGATTGTAATAAATAATAAAAACACAAAGAAAATACATTGGTTCAAATGTTATTACTTAATGATTGTTAGTACTAGCAGTTAATACCAACAATTGTTTAAACGATACATAGAGACAAACCATTTTAAATAATAAGGAATGATCACAATAATGGCGGCATCAAAGATACTTGTAATTTTCACTTAAAAGTAACTTTTTACTTTTACTTGAGTAAACTTTTTACTTTTTTGAGGTATTACTTTTACATAATTACTGAAATGAGGTACTTTTTACAACACTGAGTATAATAAAGTATGTAATTTAACATGTAAAAAATAAATTTAAATAGTTTTCATTTATTAAATTTAAATTTATAGACAAGTTTTAGACAAACTTATTAAGAACTATTTATGAAAAGTTATATTATGGCGATCGATAAGCGCCGATGTTTTTGTTTTGAGTCTCGAGCCTCATGGGCTGACACAAAGCTAATTGCGATTATTGGAGCCTCACTACTACTGAATATGGCAATAAATTAATCAAGTGATTTCTTAAATTAATATTATTGGTTAAACAGTATATGTTGTCGACATTAGTATTAATGGTATAACATAACAAAATAAGGTCCGACAGTTTACCAAATTATTAAAAGTAAATTTCTCCTAGTTTTTATTTTAAATGTTTAAAAAGGAGTATAATAAAGTTATTATTTATTTTACAAATATTGTCACGTAGTTCCTGGGTTGCCAAGCCGATCAAATGCTATTTAACTGTCTTCATTAATTTTGATCTTAGTTGGAAAAATTTAGTCTATAAAATAAGGCGAGACATCAGCCAATTTATAGCATTTTAGTTTCTAGTTAGACTTTGATGCATCACCAAATGAAATATTAATTCCTCTTGGTCATTTGCGTAGGCCAATGGTTTTTTGGAAGAGGGCCACAATTCGAATTCCGAAAGCCTTCGGGGGCCAAACGCCTGAGCTCCTGTAAAAATGATGCGAAATTTATTGTTTAGAGACTTTTGGTTTGACTGAAACATGGTTGAATCATGAACCAGATGGCTTATTTCTCCCTAAAGATTATCAAGCTTTTCGTTGTGATAGAGGATCTCGTGGTGGTGGTGTGGCTCTGATTGTCAAGAAGAAACTCAGAGTCAGACAGATCTCAATTCCACCTGAATACAACCATATTGAAATAGTTTGTGTTGACATTTACACTGATAGCTCAACATGCAGAGCTGTAATTGTTGTGACGTCATCTTGGATATAAAAGGAACAGGCCTCGGGCGCGAGAGGGTTTTTGTTCGAGTTCTACGAGTTTTAGGGAGTTGATACGGTTGTTGAGCAATAGGGATTGCGAGTTGGTGATATTACGTACTTGGTAGGGGTACCGGACTATTGAACGAAGGAGACGATAAATCGAATAACGAATTAGACCTTATAACCAAGTCCCAATCATCTGAGTTAAGCAACGGACTATAATCAAATATATAAAGACCTTATAACGAATCGTTAAAACGTCTCCTTCGTTAGTCGATGTAAGATCTAATTCGTTATAAGATCCAATGTATATAGGAAAAAAAATTTAATTTAATAAATAAAACTAGTAAATTCGAATTTATCGCCAATTTTATTGTTTCGAATAAATATCGGGATTAATGAATTGACAACTCAACAAGCAATTGTTTGGCAGTTATGTCTCCGTCTTTGTATTTCATCCACGCCTTAGAAACGGCTACATCTCTTGCAGTGACTTTTTTGTCTCGAAGGCACTGCCCTTCCTTCAATAAGGGGTCGATGGTGGAAATGTTTTGCGCTTCTTTTAGCAAAACTTGAACCAAGTCACTGATGTTTCTGATGGCTTTTGCGTCGGCATTCAGTTTAGTATGCCACCCTTCCACGTCGTTATTGGTGCGGACTTGGTCATCATAGACGCACCACTATGTGACTTTAAAGTGGCCAGCGATCCATTGCTTATGTACATAATCACAAAGGCCCTACAACATAATCAAAAATAATTATAAGCGAGGGAAACCCTTGCATTGCTTGAGAAGATGATATTTAAATATTGTGGTAGACGAAATAACGAATTGGATCTTATAACGACAATTGAACGTAAGAGACGATATAACGAATAACGAAGGAAACCTTAAAACGAATCGTTAACGCTCGTTATAAGGTCTAATTCGTTATTCGATATAACGTCTTTTTCGTTCAATTGTCTACAAGCCTAACGAATTAAATTTTGTAACGAATTAAATCTTATATTAGGTCTTGTAACGATTCGTTATAACGTCTTATTCGTTATTAGTTATATCGTCTCCTTCGTCCAATAGTCCGGCACCCAAAGTTCGCCCATGTCCTACTTGCGCATTTTGTACGTGTTTAGCTTTGTGCTCCTAAACATCCCATTAATTAATTAATTATTTTCATTAATTATAGTAAAAATTGAATATATTATTTTAAATATTTGACAAGTTATAATCGTTAAATTTAGTTGAAGTTTAGGGTGTTTGTATACAATAAAATGATGTTTCCATAAATGGTGTTTCTCATGACAGTGATATGTATTAGATATTTGAGGGTCTTAATTGATGATCACTTATCTTGGCTCAAACATATCTCTTACGTTCAAAATCATGTTTCTAAGAACATTGGTGTAATATCTAGAATTCGGTCATTTATTGACACAAAAGTTGCTCTTCTGTTATATTTCCCTTTTATTTACCCTTACCTAACTTACTCTAATATAATATGGACATCTACTTATAACACACATTTACATCAATTGCATGTATTGCAAAAAAACAGATTGTACGAAAAATTCTTATTATCCCCCTCATCATCAACTGCCTCTGTCTTCTCTAAAAAGAGTATGTTAAATATATCACAAATTCGTAATTTACAAACTGCTCATTTCATGTTTTCATGTGATTTCAATTCTTTTCACAAAATATTCTCTGGTTTTTTCGTATCAAGCAGTAACTACAGCAATACTTCACACTTTCTAAGTAAAACATATAAATATAGTCCGTTTTTTCTAAATCCACACTTAAATTATTCTCCATTCAATGTTATGGCCCAAGACTTTACTCCTCCATACCTTCATCTATCAAGGACCTAACTCAGTTAAACACATGCCCTTTCAAATTACTTTATTTACTATTCAAAATGTCGTGTAAACAATATTTATTGAGTGGAAGTGTATAGCTTATGATTTTGTATATAACTACTTTCATGGTCAGTGCGACAGCTTCCTTAAGGCTGGCCCTTGGGTTTATTTGAATTTATTTGCTTTCGCTTTTTTTTTCTGTATATATAACGGTTTATTTGTTTGTTTGATTCAATAAACTCATTTAAAAAATAAATAATAAAAATTTAAAAAAATTAAATGTTATATAAAAAATTGAGTAATATTGAATTCATACTTAATGATTTTTGAGCACTGTACTTGCTTAACTGTAGAAAAAAATTCAATTTTCTTAATGTCAACATAAGGCTTTGTTTATAATGATGTTTATAATGATGTTTATAATGATCAATATGATGATGATTATGATGATGATTATGATGATGAATATGATGATGATTATGATCATGTTTATGATGATGATGATGATGATGATGATGATGATGATGATGATGATGATGATTGATGATGATGATGCTGCTGCTGCTGCTGCTGCTGCTGCTGCTGATGATGATGATGATGATGTGATGATGATGATGAGATGATGATGATGATGATTGATGATGATGATGATGATGATGATGATGATGATGATGATGATGATGATGATGGATGATGATGATGATAATGATGATGATGATGATGATGATGATGATGATGATGATGATGATGATGATGATGATGATTTCCATTTCCTTGCCATTTCCTATTTTTTCTAAACTAACATAAAAAATTTCAAGATCGTTATAATTAAATATGTCAGGGAATTTCATTAAGAGGAAGATTTATCGTCTAAAATATTATTAAGATTCCAACTAATCTCTTAGTTTCTGTTCTCCCCATCCATGGACTTTTCAGGTTGGCATGTAACTTATACGAGATAAAAGCAAGCCTGTTAAACTTGTTTTGGACACGTTGTAATAAATGTATTAAAAAGGTAGATGTATCATAAAAAAGGGAATTACAATGGTCTAGACGAGAGAGAACGAGGCTATATGCAAGGGCAGAGGTGCCGATGGAAAGTAGGGAACGGATGTGCCCAGGTGAGGTGATTGCAGGAAGGTGAGGTGCAAATCAAAAACAACACCTAGGGTTGTAGAAGAAAGAAAAGGGATTCCAGCGACGTTTATGGAAAGAGGACGCGACAGATGAGTTTTGAGGCGAGAGGTTTTGGCAATGAATTTCAGATATCTGCGGATTCAGTTCAAAAAAGTTAACGAGATTTCAATCATTGATGGTATCCGAGCAATTCCGCAAAATACTAAACGATTGAATTTGCTGAAGATATGTTTTGAATCTAATTTCTTCCCTCAGGATAGGCTAAACCGGACATTTTATCTTCTTGAGGTGTTGATTCAGAGCATGTTTTCCAACTCGGAGTCTGGAACTTAGAACCTCCTTCCTTCTTGAGCCACATTAGAATTTGTTCTTTGTCGGCTGCCACTCCGTTTGTCTCTCCACATGAGGTTGAGAACTTGTGGAGGTGAGCTAAAGACAAGTTTAAGAGGATACGTGGCATCTCAGACATTCATATAGAATCATACCTGAATCAGTTCCTTTGGAATAGGCTTGGGAACTCTTGTTTCCAGCGTAACCTGGAACTTATCCAGAAATACTATCCCGCGAAAATATTATTGTTTTGCATTGTATTGTGGGTTCCAAAACAACCGTTTTCAGAGTGTTGGACACAGGAACTTTGTCCCACTTGCATAATTAGACGCGAGCTCCGAGCGCCATGCTTGTTTACGTTTCATGAACTTAACGCGATATTATTCCTTCTCAACTCGAGTCAAAAATTCATCTGTTCAACATTTATTCTTCTGATTGTCTTTATATATACAGTTACACTACAAATTGGTTACCCCGACGTGATAGAAGAGATATGGAAGATCGACGTCAGAGGAGGTCGGAGCTCTACCACGTGTGACAGCAATCAGCATGTAGTTGCCGCCGTTTTTCACAGCGAACCCGAGACTGTGGTTCGCCAACATCGAGGCGTTGTTTCACATGCAACGCCTGAAGTACGAGACTCAGCGATACCCACACGTGGTACACAATCTGCCCTTCCATGTAGCGGAGCAAGTCCAGGACCTCATCTACGAGGTTCCAAGCCAGAGGCTGTACTCCGGTCTCAAGGAGGCCATGCTGCAGCGCTGCGGACAATCTCAACAGACAAGGGTGAGGAGCCTTTTCAGCGCAGTGCACCTGGAAGGTCGGCTACCCAGCCAACTCCTTCGACACATGAAGACGCTGCTGGGCGACAATTTGATGGACGAAGCCATCCTCCGGCAGCTGTGGGTTGATAAGCTGCCACCTCACATCCGGTCCATGCTGGCGACAGCCCACGACAAAAGCCTCCTGGAACAGTCCATTCTGGCGAACCAAATCATGGACGCGTACACCGAACCCGCAGTCTCACGGGTAGTGACGGCCCCCCTGCAAGGACAGACCACCATGGAAGACATCAGCCTCAGGCTTCAGCTGATCACCGCCAGGCTGGCCAGGTTGGAGACCACTAGAAAAGAGCCTAGGCGACACACACGACCCCGCAGCAGGAGCAGATCCCAAGCAAGGCGCAGAAACACACCGGGCATGTGCTGGTACCACGCCACATACCGGGAGAAGGCCCAACGCTGCCAACAGCCTGCCCCTTCCAGTCATCAAACTTCAGGGCCTAGCAGTAGCTGTGACGGCTGCCTCTGGCCAACATCATGGAAGTCGCCTGTTCCTCATCGATGACGTTTCCAACGGCCTGAAGTTTCTTGTCGACAACGGATCGGATGTCAGCGTCATCCCCCGCCTCTCCAGCACTCGCTCAAGACATCACCCTTCACGCTGCAGGCTGCCAATGGCACGACGATTAGGATGTACGGTCAAAAATCTCTGTCGTTAGATTTGGGTTTGAGGCGCAATTTCCAGTGGATCTTCGTTGTCGCCGATGTGCAGTCCCCAATCATTGGAGCAGATTTCCTGGGCCATTTTAACTTGAACGTCGACATGTTCAACAAGAGGCTCATCGACAACCAGACAACTTTATCAGTCGTTGGATCCATCAGCGCAGCACCTCCAACCCACATCCACCTGGCGCGAGCAACGAACAACCTCATCACCGGGCTTCTGGACAAGTTTCCGTCCGACAGGCCTTCCGACTTCAACGGCAACTTCAAGCATCACATTGTAACAGACGGCCCACCTGTTTTCTCCAAGCCACGCCGACTTCACCCCGACAAGTTCAAGATCGCCAAGGCTGAGTTCGAGCACATGCTCCAGTTGGGAATCATCCGCCCCTCTTCCAGCCCATGGTCGTCACCTCTACACATTGTTCCAAAATCTTCAGGAGACTGGAGGCCATGCGGAGATTACAGAGCACTGAATGCACGGACGGTTCCGGACAGATACCCCATTCCGCATCTACATTACTTCACCAACGACTTTGACCAAGGCACAGATCTTCTCAAGAATCGATCTCGTCAGAGCCTACCACCACATTCCCATCGCGGAGGACGACATATCCAAGACCGCCATCACTACACAGTTCGGCCTGTACGAATTCATCCGTCTACCGTTCGGACTCAGGAACGCAGCCCAGTCTTTCCAGCGCTTCATGGACGAGATATTCCGAGGTCTAGATTTTGCATTTGTCTATATCGATGACGTTCTAATTGCCAGCTCGTCTATGGAGGAGCATCTCGGACACCTAGAGCAAGTGCTGAAGAGGTTCGCCGATTTTCATCTCACGGTGAACATGGACAAGAGTGAATTTGCGGTCACATCTACAACATTCCTGGGACACTCTGTGAGTTCAGACGGCATACAACCACTTCCGGACAATGTCTAGGCCATCACAGAGTACAAGCTACCGGAGACGCTTACACAACTCCGACGGTTCGTGGGTCTGGTGAACTTCTACAGGAGGTTCATCCCACACTGCGCCAACATGCCTGCTCCTTTGACCAGCATGTTCAACAAGCAGAACTCAAAGAGCAAGGCAGCAGTGTCCCTGAACCCTGTCCAGTTGCAAGCATTCCAGAAAATCAAAGATGCTGTGCAGTCTGCCACCCGTCTCGCATTCTTGGACAAGGACAGCCACCTACAACTCTCCACAGACGCTTCCGACGATGCAGCTGGAGCGGTCCTGGAACAGGTGCAAGGTGGCCTCACTATACCGGTGGCGTTTTTTCTCCAAGAAGTTCAGCCCGACGGAGACGCGGTACAGCACGTTCGGCAGGGAACCGTTGGCGATGTACCTGGTCGTGAAGCACTTCCAGCACCTACTGGAAGGTCGTCAATTTACAATCTTCACGGACCACAGGCCGCTCACATTTGCTTACAAGAGCGGATCCAGCCGGTACTCGCCCAGGGAAATGCGGCATCTGGATTTCCTCAGTCAGTTGACATCAGGCACATCAAAGGAGACCAGAATGTCGTGGCAGATGCCTTGTTGCGCACCGATGTCAACGCCGTCACAACCATCGATCTACAAGAGATAGCCGCACACCAAGCTGCAGAGACCCAGCTCCAGATCGACATGCCATCCCTGGAGATTATTGAGGTTCCACTACCATCCAGCCACGGCAACATCTTCGTCGACGTCTCAACAGGAGTGCACAGACCGCTCGTCCCAGAGAAGCTGCGTCACAAGGTATTTCTGAGCTTATACTCTTTATCACATCCAGGTGCCCGTGCAACGTCAAAACTGGTGAGGCCAGAAGAGCACGCCAGACACTCTCGGCACTACGACGTCACCAGCAAACATTTCCTCTGCCAAGCTGCCGCTTCCAACACATCCATCTGGACCTGGTGGAACCACTTCCGTCATTGGAGGGACACACACACATCCTCACATGCGTGGATCGATTCACAAGATGGCCCATGGACTGCACATTTTCAACACGTTTAGCTTTTATTCCCCAGAAGATAAGAAGAAGATAGATGCAGTAAAAGAAAAGTTTCACCGCTACTGCTCACCTAAGAAAAACATAGTCTTTGAAAGGTTTCAGTTTTGGAAAACCGCCCAAGGCCCTGGAGAGTCCATAGATGCCTTCATGCATAGATGTAACAACCCTTCGCACTCGAGCTAAAACTTGTGAGTTTGGGGATCAAGAAGAATCCCTCATTCGTGACAGAGTTGTTCTAGGTTGCAGAGACAATCGCACACAGGAACGCATGCTCAGAGAACCAGACCTTTCTCTGACTAAAGAATTGCAGATTTGTAGAGCTACAGAAGCCACAAATGAGCAATTGAAAGTTATAAAAATGAAGAAGCAGTCGTAGACCTCCTTGGAACAAAGAGATTCCCCAAGAAAAACACAACGCACAAGCAATGGAATGACAGTTGTAAAAAATGCGGCAGGCAACATGAACCGAAACAGCCTTCGGTAAGAGATGTTTTACATGCGGTAAAGAAAATCGTTTTAGTTTGATGTGCAGGGCATCAAAAGTGATACCAAGGCGAAAATCACACTTCACGGCTCATCGAATCGTTCTAGGACAAACATAGACCAGGTGGAACAACATTTGGATTTGGATGAGTTCAGCATATCAAATGTAGGTGTTGATAATGGAAGTGTTAAGAGTTGGAAGACGACCATCATAGTGGGTGGAAAAGCAATCAGTTGCAAACTGGACACCGGTGCTGAGGCCAACGTGATGTGCAGGTCAACATTCGAGCAGCTTCCCGAGAAGACAAGGGTTCAGAAGGCAACAATTTTGTCAGCGTTCGGTAACAACAAGGTTCGCCCAGTCGGAAAAGTAACGCTGTCTGTAAAGACAAGCAAAGAAACTGCTGACCATGAATTTTTTATAGTGGAACACCATATGGCAAAGATCATTGGTTTGCCCTCTTGTTGCAGATTAGATCTAATTCGTTTGGATGTTAGTCCTGCTCAATTGCAAGTGAGTCGATCGTTAAGAACTAAGCTTCCAGTATTTGAGAAAAGTTTCCAACCACATATTGTAAATGCTCAGAAGAATCTGCTGATTAGACAGAATAAGCAGAAGATGTATTATGATAGAAAATCGAAATCACTTCCGAAATTGAATGAGGGTGAGGTAGTACGTGTGCGACATAACGGAAAATGGGCACGTGGCGTTGTTCAGCATGCTCACTCCACTCCTCGTTCATACATCGTTGACACCCAAGACGGGTCCAAAATTAGACGCAACCGGAGAGACATTATTCGAACAAAAGAAGATCGACCCATTAGAGAACCCTTACTGGATGACTTTACAAGTAACACTGATGAACAACAGCACGAAGCACTGGCGGGATCGCCAGTTCCATCATCATCCGATCAGTCAGCAAATGTTCCCGGGACAGGAAGCAATTCTCAACCAATCATGAAAACCCGCAGCGGTCGAACCTCTTGTCTCCCAGTTCGGTTCAAGGACTATATAATGAAGTGACATTAGCTGTATAAGGGGAGATGTGACATATGTCTATTTTTATATTTTAGTTCGATTAGAGATCTTTGTTACGCTTGTCTATGTCGTCTTGTGGTCTGAACTGTTTTGATTAGCTGTTATTATCATTGTGTTTAGACAGTTATAGATTGCAATAAACGGAAACGTTACAGCTACTACTAAGTACTGATGAAAATGTTTTTCCCAATCACTTTGTAATAGATAATCGTGCTATATTTTTGTATTCTTCAAAATAATGTACATTTGCAAAAAACTTATAGTCATGTAATTTTTAAAATTTAGTAGAAACACCTCGCGACATATCGGTAAGCCTTTAATTAAATATATATTTACTTTTAATTATTATAGTCCGAATCATCTCTGTTATGCAAAGGACTATAATCAAATAAACAAACATAAACACACAAACATAATTATTATAGGCGGAGCTAATTTTGTGGTTGGGGTGGAGCTATCTTTCTTATTTTCCATCTCATTAAGGCTCTGTGCAGCTCGGACGGTTTTACCGTTTTGAGGATGTTTTATTATTGTCGGATAGCGTTTTTAACGTCCGATGGGGTAAAACCGTTCGAGACGGACGCACACATTTTAATGAGATGCTCTACTTTAATGAAGCTCCACCCAAAACAAATTAAGCTCCGCCTAAAATGAGTAAAAGTAAATCTTTGATCCGTAATATTTTTAGGTATATCTCTTTTTAGGGAAAATCGGTCCGCATATTTAGGCTCCGAATAGATCCGCTCAAGTGTTAGGGTAGGGTTATGGTTAGGATTAGGGGATAGGGTAGGGTTAGGGGATATGGTAGGGTTAGGATTAGGGGATAGGGTAGGGTTAGGGGTTAGGGTAGGGTTAGGATTAGGGGATAGGGTAGGGTTAGGATTAGGGGATAGGGTAGGGTTAGGGGTTAGGGTAGGGTTAGGGTTAGGCAAAGCGTAAAATTTAAACACTCGATTGCTAATGTCAGACGTCAAGTATTTCCAAAATTATAATAAAACTTTATTAGAGACTTCTATGTAAATGACTTAATATATATTGCGGATAAAAGATTCACTTTTACTTATTTTAGGCGGAGTTTAATTTGTTTAGGGGTGGAGCTTTATTTTTTCTTAGCATCTCATTAAAATGTGTGCGTCCGTCTCGAACGGTTTTACCGTCCGATGGCTTCATTCGAGTATCAAGAGTTGGTGTTTTTCGATTAGTAACATTCGGTGAGGTATATTGAGTGACAAGAATTTAAAGATTAGATTTTAGTAAATAATTTTCTACTTAGTCTTAGACTTAATGGTCAGCTTTTACACACTAATTTAAGCATGGACATCTCCTATAGTAAATAAGCATGCAGGTTGGCCAAATGGGCAGTGTTCCTGCTATGTAATTAAACACAATAGTTGTTAAATAAGAATTTCATCAGTTTCATAGATTTAAGGCATTAATCGCAATAGCCAATCGGTGTTTTAGAAATGTGTTGTTCAAAAAGAGATCTGTGGTGCTTCATCAGTCAGGGGATGAGTACAGTTGAACAAGATGAGGTCATCATCCTCATGGAATTCAACCAATCAGAGACAGTCATTCCTCTTGACATTTTCCAGGCCATTTCAGATGTTTACGTGTCTGCCTGTTCACCCATGATTTCATTGTTATCAGTAACAACTTCGGAGATGCAATTAAGATATTGTTTTATTCCATTTTTTTTTACCAAGATACAAGCACTATCAAGTATTTCCTTCTCTGCAGGATTATTTTTGGGACCTTTCGTTTACAAATAATTCCCTAACATTCAATTTTCAAGTGATAATTTCCTCTAAATTATTTATATTAATTCAATTTTTAAGTGTTGAAGGCTTTCTCCAACATCGATGATCACGTCCTGACACTGGCTGGAAATTTTATTTTCAAAGCAGATTCACGTTTTGTATGATCGCAGAATGCTGAAGGATCTCCTCAAACCCAAGCCATGAACATTCAGGGAAAGATTCTAAGTGGTAGAAAGTCCTCTTGAACCAACCATTTCTAAATTTGATTGATAACCTTTAAAACTTACATTTTAAATTGCTTAACTCAAGCTAATCGATTTTATTCTAGTTTAAACTGATATTAATAATTTATGACTATAACTAATGAATTAAGTTGTATCTAGTTACAGGGGCGTCATTTGTGGTTTTCAGTGGAGCTCTGAAGGCAGCCTCGGGCTAAAAAGCCAAAATAAGCATCATAGAGGATGGCCTCATGGTTCAAATCACACCCGAGGACATGGCAGCACTCAAGCAGTCCCTCGGCACGGCCGATGACTTTACGATAGATTGCGGCCTTTCCTCACGAACGCTTCCCTCATCCCCAGGTGGGGAGGGAGCTTTTGAGGGGGTGGTGGCCCTGAAGTGGTTTTCAGAACGAGTTGAGAAGAATTCGGAGTGAGTAGATAGATGGCTTGGAGTTCAGGAGAACTTACAACTTTTTAATCGCTTAATTTCTATTCTACAATGTTTAAACAACTTGTCTTGGTTTTATTCGTCTAGTATTAAGAGTCCCATCGACAAGCTCAACTGATCTCAATTGGAGCACAAGAGAATTCACACCTCGAATGTTTATGCAACACCAGAGGAAGGTTTTGTCCTCATTTGGACCGGCCTGTTCTTTCTTAATCCATCATGTGCCTCCCCAACCCTCAGGCCTAAAATTGAAAGGTTTTCAGACTTTCCTCTTGTTGCAAATGTCTGACCCCTTACTTTTCTCTTTTCTCCATTGCTTTTTAAGTTGACTCTCAGAGTAAAAGTTAGCCCAGACCAGGTTACATATCAGCTAACATTTTGATTAAGGAGTTATTAATGCCCATGCTTCATTTTTTTTTAGATCAGATGCGAAGCCGGGATCAATGGCAGCTCAGCGCAAATTTTTGGTTGTGTCTGATAACATCATCATCCCTCTCCTGCATGGCTCGTCATTTGCCAGTCGGCAGCACGACACAAGCCTGGAGTCTTTATTTGTCAATTAAAGCCTGATTGAGTATTCATGGGAGTTGTTCATTTAAATCAAGAGGACCCTCACCCTGGTTCATTAGGCCTGGCGGATTGACATTTATAAATCAAACACTGAAAATTTTATTCAAATTGAAACACGAGGCCTTTTAGATGATGCTCTTCTAAGAGTTAGTCAGCTGTAATCCCTATAGTCAGGAAAGTTCAAAAGTTCTACAGCTAAAATTTATTTCTGGGATTTTGAGATGTGCTTATGGTCCAAACTTAATCCAGAAGTCGTTTAAGCGTTGATTTATGTTCTTTTGAATGAGATAGGCACTTTTAAAATCTTTGAATGTTCGCCTTAACCTTAAATTTCGAGCGGGCCTAAACGCCCAAATTATTTTCGAACTTTTAATTACCGAAAAAGATGCAAAAAAAGTGGTGATGAAAATGCTGGACAAATCAAAGTTAGAAACCTACGACAAGTCAAAACAGTCGACTTGCTCAAATGGTAGTTGCGCACCTAGGCTATTGCGGAAACGACAATTGCAAATCGTTTAAAACATCACTTCCAATTTGCACAATTTAACAAAAAATATAATAAAAATAAATCTATTTTAATTTAAAAATAACCCAACCCGACAAATTTTGGCCAGCAAAATAGCTATAGTTACCACAAGTTTTTTTTTATTAACGTACACTTCATAACTAGATGATTAGGAGGGGGCGTCTGCAGCACCCGGTATTCCCAGGCGGTCACCCATTCAAGTACTAACCGGGCTCGATATGTTTCTTTATTTGATTAAAATCCTTTGCATAACTAAGATGATTTAGACTTAAGTATTAAGTATTATATAAGAGCCGTTGGTTTCTCTACATCAAGCTCATGAATAATTAATCAAGCACCAGGAGGCTGGGTAGCAATAGCCCTGATTGTGTTAAATATGGTGGCTTGAATGTGATTGGTCGTTTTCAGCATAATTTTACCGCGATTTACGTTGTCTGTAGTACCACAAGCAGTTATAAAATATGAAATTAACATGCTTAATGTTAATGTTTGTTGACGAAGATCAATTCAAAACAAGATAATATAATATAATGAGATTAAAGAAAATAGTATGATATTTAAAAAATAAAAGCTAATTCGAGGTTTGTGCTCATAAAAACATTATTTTCAAATTTACTTAAATATATTTTCAAATTTAAAAAAACAATGTATCAATATAATAATAATATAATATAACACAATAACGCAATTAACATTGGATTTACACATCTAAGCACCTCACTATTAGTAATACACCTTGCCGAGGCCTTTTCCTGCTTCAAAATATGTTCTGCTTGGAATTGACTCGGAGAGAGTTGGATTTAAGTCGTCTGATTTAACGCTTGTAAACAACGACTTGTTATGGCTTCTCTGGGGGACTTTAAAATATCTCGAATGTTTAATAGTTTAAGTCATGCGAGAGGGTATTTATTACTTAGTGTTCAGTTTAGTCAATTTAGCTTTCCTGAATTTTTTTATTGTTTTTGAAAGGCTGCTAGCTTTCGTTAACGTCCTTCGTGGTTGTACGATTGAACAGTTTGCAAGCCTGTTACGTGAACCTAACTTTTATAAAAGCACTTCAAGAAGCACAGCCAACAACTTCATTGCCGAAATTGAACAAAAGCTGCAAATGCTGTTTCGTAAGTTGGGCATATTTGAAATTTAGCTTTAGTTGTTTGAATATTTACTTTTCTAATACTATTAAAGCCACTGGTGGACTGCTGTTTTATGGTCTTCTGAGCAATGGAGAAGTTATCAACCTTTCATTGAACGACAGATTTTTCAGCTCTTCTCCATCAGTTACTTATAGCAATTTCTATCATAAAGAGGTAAAAATTGATGTTTTTAGGAAATGCATTCAGATTAATAATGGTAATTCTGACATTTTGATAGTGCCTTGATGCTTTGCTTCCTCCAACAACATCTTTTCTATTAATGGTTGGAACCATACACGGACTGGAAGTAACAAAGCTAACGGATTCAACCATCAAGCAACTGTCCACAATTCGACTCGAACCAAATAAAGGTGAGTAAGGTTAACTTTGAACTGACTCAGATAAGATAGCTCGGGATTAAATATAAAAAATTACATCACAGAATGCAGGTCTCTTCTAAAGGAACATTCTATTTGGTCCTCAATTGAGGGACTGTCAAAGGACCTTTACCTAGCAGTGACGGATAATGTTGTGTGGATGCATGATTCTATCCGGGAAGTAAGCAGTTTATATTATAATACTATATATTAGATACTTGCCTTAAAAAACTACATTTTCTCATACAAAAAATGGAATTATCAGGCTTGTAGACTTATTATTACTATTTTATTTTTCCTACAGCATTTCCCAAGAAGCCAAATAAGAATGATTAGATACAACGAAGGAGATATTCAACTGGTTTGGGAAAAATTGGTTTCCAGTCAGGTGACACTGGCCAATTTTACCGTTGCCAAGGAGTTGAAAGTTCTTGGTACATGCTCTCATTTGATTTTTTCTAATTTTAATTTTTGAGGTATCAGAACAGTAAACTAATTTCATTATAAATTTATAGTGACTATAAATATTTTCATGTATTTTAATATTTTATAATGATATGTTGATACTTTAGCTGATGATCATGGTGGTTTCTACAGATGATTTGTTCCAGTTCCAATTTGATCCAAATCGTTCATTGTTGGGACTACAGGAGTCCTTCGCCTCTGTCAAGAGTTCCCGTGTTCAGAAATTGATCGTCCACAAAGATTCAGAGGCTGCAATACACGAGTTTCCCGATGGCCGTATGTTATTTTATTTGTCATTATTGGTAAAAGAAATAAATTGTCGGTTTTATAAGAATTTAAATCATTTATCTTGTGACTAAGCTTATGATTGAGGAGTTTCAATTTTATTTAGCTTTGTGGATTGTACATATGCCTGCATAAGGCACTTCTTAATCGACCTACTATTTGTGTAGCACCCTACCCCAGGGTTGCGAACATGACATGTTGCATTCTCCAGTTTGCTGGAACGCAACCCTGTGAGCTAACTCACATGCTCATCGTTAATAATAAAGTTTTCTTTTGGCATTTTTCAGCAATTCTCAAACACAAGGGAAAGAAACAAACAATTTAAGTTGAATTTAAATTTGAAATTAATTTTTCCTAAGTTTTTTTTTTTTAATTCTATTTGGAAATGTTCTATTTTTCTACAATTCTCCTGCATTGGGTTTTGGATAATGAAGGGTATCTCCTACATGTTTAATTTGATTTATTATTATTTTGATCTCGATTGCCTTTTTTGGCAATCTGTAAAGTTTTTGTTCATTTCTAGTCTAATACCATCTCATTTTAAACTGTTACTTATGAGATTATTTCTGTTTATATTGTTTTCTTCTTGGAGTTTGACAATAAGGCTGCTATCAGAGTTCATCATTGATGTGCAAGTAATTTTCATATAGTACAGAAGTAGTTCTGTTTATCTTTTATGTTCTGTTTATATCAAGCAGTTTTTCAATTAAGCATAATTATTATTATTATCATCATCAACAAGCCCTCATTACTTCTGGTCAGTTGTTTGCTCCCGTCTGAATCAAATTTTGGCTGTTACATGTATTCTGTCCAATTATACTCATTATTTTTATATTTTCTTTTTTACTAAGGGACCCAGCATTCATTCCCAACGAAACACAATTATGGTCATTATCTAATAACTGTTTTTTATAGTGCCAATGTGATTTTTTATCGTTCAGAAAAGTAATATTTTTGTTTTTTTTTGGTTGTGCTGCCATACGTTTCCATTTTTACGTTGAACTTATTGTTTCTTTTTCTTAACCGAGGCATTGACATTTTTTGTTTAATCATGGCTCATGTCATATTTAACAGATTTGATGTATTATTATTTTCCGGTGACTTGAGTTTTTTTCAGATTTTGTTTCAAAATAAATCATGCACTCTAAAGTATCATCTCATTTGTTGTTATTTAATTGAACTCAATATTAAAACACAAAAGTATACATTCAGGCTAAAAAAAATTGTATTAGTAATTCATAAAATAAATAATCTCTGGTCAAATTTTATTTTAACCAGGGAGTGTAAATGTAATTGTCGAGGTCTTTTTTTATCTTGTTAGAAATATCACTATCCGAGTCATCAGATTCAACGTCATCTTTGAGTTTGTTTGAGTGTGGAGGCTTTTTAATTCCCGACGCTTGAATGGTTGGAGAGGGGAACGAGGATGACGAAGACGATGATGACAAAGTCTTGCGGCTCCTGTTTGACCTGTCTCCGGTAGGCTTCTTATGCATTTTTTCTTTCTTTTGCTTCTTTCCATGGAGTCCGTCACGATTGAAGTTGGAACAACTCGAAACGTCGCTATCTTCATCACTGGGACTTACTCTTGTTTGGGTTTTGCTTTCTTTGTTGATGGATGGCTTAGTGGGTGTTGCTGATTTTTCGTGGCCAAGTATAAGCTTCTTCTTTGGAAGTTGTGATTTGCTTATAGCGTCACTGAAAGAGATTTTGCTCTGGAGCGCATCATTTGAGCTTGAACCTGTTTTTTCCTGTTTCGATGACGAACCCATTTTGTAGGTCTTGTTATTGTGCAATCTCTTATCATTCTTGTTGGACTTCTCAATTCTCGATGTGCAAGTCTTGCATATGTATTCTTCGTCTTCATCTGGTAATTTGACCAACTCCACGCATAGAAGATGATACCAAGATTCGCATGAGTCGCACTGAACCCAGTCTAACTTGGCACCTGGAATCCATAACAACAACAAATGTCATAACCCTCATAATCATCACCACCAGAGGTCATCGCTTACCAATGGGTTTCAAGCATGTTTTGGAAGAACACGACTCCCATGCACTGTTGTTGTTACTGCATTCTTCTGCGGTTTGTTCGTCGGGATCGTCATCATCGCCATCGTCGTAGTCGTCATCCTTCTTCTTCTTCTTTCTCGTCTTGGGTTTTCTTTGAGCCTTTTTCATCTTGCTGCTGCTCGTGAGGTGCTCTTCAAAATAACGGCAAACAAAAAACATTGATCAACGTGCAAAAATATTAAAAATATTATGCAATCTCCATTTGCACTCACTTCTATCGTCGACTTGGTTGTCATGGTAGCTGTCATCATCGTCATCGTCGGTGTAGATGTCCTTGAAAACAGTGGAAGTCTTATTTGCATCAGACTTGTTATAGTTTCGTTCTTCCACTTTCTTGGATCCAAAATTTTCTTTAATTTTCTTTCCGCTCCCCAGACTCTTCCATGCTTGACTGCTGATTTGTTCGTCCATGCTATCATCAGAGTTTTCCAGAAAGTTCTTCAGAACGGCCAGGTTGGAAGGATGACTTGCAATATTCTTCGATGGCTGACTAGCGACATTCTTTGATGTCGACTTCGACTGTTTCGAAAGTTTTTCCGACGACCTTTGAGTACCGGCATCCTGAATTTTGACGGAAACTTTGCTTCTCTTTGGAGCAGCTTCGTCGGACGCATCGGAGCCATCGTCGCTTTCCAGTTGTTTGGTTGAGGTTTTCTTCTTGTCTGGAGTTTTGACTTCGAGTCTCTTCTTATGGAGGTGATCACTCTTCGTCTTGGATGTTCCTTGTTTTTTTTCATCTGCTGATTGAACAGTCAACTTTCTCTTTCTGTCCATCATGTCCTTTTCCAACTGCTGCTGCAGCATCTTTTTTTTCCTCTGTTCTTCTTCGGCAATCTTTCGTTTCCTGTTTTCCTCTTCTACTCTTCGTTTGTACTCCTCTTCTTCAAGTTTCCTCTTCCTTACTTCTTCTTTTTCTCTCTCTTTCTGTCTCTCTGCTTCTTCCAGTTTCTTCTGTCGTTCTTCTTCCAGTTTTGCTTGCCTCCTTGCTTCCTCCTCCTTCCTCATGGCTTCGGTTAGCTGGAAATAATTATTCATTGTTGACATATTCTCACCAGAATCAATTCTTGCTTTTGTAACGACAAATGCTACTGACCACGATCTTCTCGTAGCAGGCGTACAACAGGGACCTAATAAGCCTGCACTCCTTGGTCTCAATATTGAGTGCCAGCATTTCCACAAGAAGATCAGACATTTGACCTTGCAGGCCGACGGAGACCTCGAGCGTCATGAGACGAGGTCGCAAGATGGCGTCCGAAGAAAGTTTGTGGATTGTTTCGGGTATGGGCAGTGTAGACGACGTAAACTGGTCGTCTAAATAAAAAATAAAGTTATTAGTTGGTATTTAAATCTATTATTTAAAAGGTTTTTTGTAAGATTAACAACAAGAATAATAAATCACCAACCGACAAAATAAAATAAAAACTTTATCTATGTCGTAAACAATCAACAAAAACAACGACAATACTTCTAATCACCATCACCGTTGCAAATCGATCAATAACTCGAACCGACCTTTGCTCTCAATAGATGGCAGGTCCAAAAGACCCGTGGCTACGACCAGTTCCCGTGACGAAATGAGTTTCCTGTCGTTCATGAAACATTCAGCCGTGCAATTACAAACATTTACATTTAAATTACAGACACACTCAAACTAAAATCCCCATTAGCTAACAAAACTGATCACCTGTTCTCTAGTTACCATTAAGTTCAATAATAAGTCATGAGCAATACATGGTAACAGTCCAAATCGTCTTAGTTATGCAACGGACTCTAATCAAGTAAATAAATATGCGATAACAGGTCGTAAAGCTCACCTGGCCTTTTGTTGCCACTCATTAACAAGATTGTCCAGGTAAATTAGAGCTCTTCCCTCAGGCATGCAAATACCGTTCATATTGTACCATCCGGAGACCAAGCTCTTCAGCTCGTCGTGAGTGGGGCGGAAAATACAACCCTTGCATGCAGGGCACAAGTGTGCCATGGAACTATTTGAGTAGTTGCTGTCGGCTAGATTCTGATCAGTAACTGGGCCTTTTAAAGTAACAACAACAAATTTGACTAAGTGAATAAGTGTGAGTATCCATATTAATTATGGCTTTTGGGAACTTACATCAATTTAAAAATGCAAATAACTTTAAACAAATTAAAACGATATTGAGTTATAGTTGTTCATAGGGCAAAAATTACTTCCAGAGTACACTGAAAAAATCCACATTATGCTTACCACCCATTAGACTGCTGACTGTGAGGGGCTTTTGTTGGCTTGGCACAATATTATTGGTCGTCCATTGGAATAAATTTGTTGCATTGTTCATCTGCTGATTGTGATTGCTCAGAACAAAGGGACCCGTAGACAAAATCGGGTTCCCATTGGCTGGAAAAATGTTGGTAGTTCCGCCTTTTGAAGTTCCAAAAATGGAGGAGGAAGATTGATCCTGGCCTGGTAAAATTTTGGCAGACTGAAATGATGTGCCATGGAGAGAGGTCGTGGAAAACAGCCCTTGATTCACGGATGGGAAGCCCACCAATGGAGCAAAGCCGACTCCAAATGGAGCTGTGTTCATGAATCCAACCTTGTTGCCACTTTCTCCAAACAACTGCATGGGTTTTGATACAGGGTTTTGTATTGTTGTGGACTGTTGCTTTTGTTGCTGCTGATTGGTTGAATTGATTTGAAGAGCAGAGCAGTCAGCTGGAAACGATGAGGAAAATAATCAATAGAACGAAAGGTTGTTAGATAATGTCATGTTATTTATTCTAGGAATAACTCAGATAAAGTGTCGACCTTGGTAAATGATGGTGCAGAGCACGCAGCACTTCACGTGATCCGTGAAACTCTTTCCACAGCTGCACGTAGAGCTGCCAGAAGTTGCTTTTCCATTTTCGAGGAGTTTCTTTGTGTCCGTGTTCCTCGAGCTGATCAACTTTTCGACCGTTGCCTTGACAACAGACTGCAGACTGGCCAGCTATAAATGCACACAAATGTACTGAGGAATGCTCTATTACGAGTGAATGCACAGAAGGGAAAATAAGTATGACAAAGACGCTCTGACTGGCTGCAGGAGTAGTTTGCCAGACAAAGCTTTATCATAATTAATTATTCATTAATATCAATTCCAAAATGTAACTTTGGGCACTTGCGTTGCATTACAACATGAATGAATGAATTCAAACATCACTGACTGTGATTGGAGAAATCGGACACGAGAAAGTGCCATCTTTTGAGAAGACCACCTCCTTCTTTCGAGGAAAGTTGCAATCCAAACTGATGCCAACTTCGTCAAACCACGGCTGCAGTTAATGTCAATTAAAAATTTAAATTGTAGAGTATCCAGTGAGGCATGATAATTTCAAGATTTAAAATTGCAAAATAATTGTAAATTAAAATTTGACTGGACAATGTAGTCATAACCCAACCACATTCTAATGAATTTCATAGTCAAAGAATTGAGTAAATAGATAAATAGTAACAATACAAGCTCTGTAAATTAAAATGATTGCTTAAAAAAAACTAGACCAATAAGCAATGGATACACATTACTCAATATTCATGAGCTTTCACTACATATTCATGAGACTTGACTGACCTGAAGTATGGACTTCCTGGACCCGTGGAAGAATGTCAAGAATACTTTTTGCTTCCACTGCACTGCCAGTTTCAGCCTGTTCTGGAATGAGTCGAGGGATTCAAAGCGGATGGGCACGGACATTCCAAGCTCAATCAGGTAGTCCAGTTCATCCAGGTGTAGGCCATGTCCTCTTCCCTAAAAAATACATTTGCATCAGAATGCTTCATGTTTCAACTCATCATTGACAAATGAAATGAACAGCAAGTCACTTGTTTGCTTATAGATTCAGAATCTTATGTCAATGTCCTTACCATTTGCATTGTGGCCAGTTCCTGCCATTGCTTGGCTCTGCTCAGAAGCCCTCTGACTTTGGAGACATTTGGAAGGTCCATACAATTCAAAGCATTTGCTTCCTCTATCAATGCCTCTATGGCACTTATGGTGGGCCTTTTTGGAAAAAATAAACGATAATAATAATAATTTTTAATTCTTGTGTTAATTTACACATGCAAATGAACTGAACGAATTGATTCATTATCCACTCAACATACAAATCAAATCAAAACATGCACTCGTTTTACTAAGTCAAGCAATCAAGAGAAGCTGAATCCACAAACTTCTCTTTCAAGCAGTGTTCGGCCTTCCTCTCAACGGACTCTGAGCAGTTCAAAAGACTTCTGACCCTGTTGGAGGCCGAGAGGTACAAAGGATGCAGCGATACCTGATAGTTGGCCAGCATCCCGCTGCAGAGCTTCTTGAGCGCGACGATCGTCAGTCTCGTCTCTGCAGAGCTGTGCTCGTTGCCGTGGTGACCGATTACCGCGTTGTACTCGGCCAACCATTTCGACTGGACTAAAAGCTACGGAGAAGACAATGTAACGAGACCGTTACTAACGACTGCATGCTAGAGAACCAAATTAGCAAATATTCGACAATGCTTTCTCAACAGTCGATGTATTGATTATCTCCAGATAATTACCTCAATAGATATTACAAAAGTAATTAATAATAGTAATATTACTCAGCAATCAATATCTATGAATAATAAGTGGGCTGATGTACCTGATGGAGTTTGATTAGCTCTGGAAACTCCACGTCGAGACTGGTCGACCAATCAACAAGCTCTTGAAGTCTGCCACTGGTCGGCATGGAGTCGCTCGACAGGGTACTCGAAACTTCCCTTTGGAGGACAAGCACATTTTCCAACAGGTCCTTGAAATTAAAAATCGTCAGCATAAATTATGTTAATGACGTATAAGTAATAATAAGTAATCGTCAACATCAATGACATTAATTAATGCAATAATAATTGGTCTCGGGGAATCAAATCAGGTGAGGTAATCAATGGAGAAATTAGTCATTAAAAAAAAATAAACACGACTCTCGTCCGAATAATTAATAGGTCACGTGTGTTTACAGTCACCTGTATGAGGTCTGCTTCCTTGAATGTGCAAGGCAACTCTTTGGCTCTGTCGCAGAACAGCCTCAGTTCGGCTATGTTCAACCTCGAGTAGAAAAAGTGCTGCTGAGGTTGCTGGTGTTGCTGCTGCTGATGTTGTTGGAGGATGGTCAATGAGTTGGATTGGAGGAAGGTCTCGAGAATTTTGTGTAGCCTGTCAAAAAATGTTGTCGTAAATGTGATTTACTTGCACGTGTCTTCCGGTGATTTAGAGGCCATGTTAACGACCGTTGGAGCGAGCCGTTATGCTGATGTTATTTTCCAAGTTTTTTATAAGTTAATTAATAAGGTAATTATAAGTATATTTAAGCTACTTTAAGCGTATATTTAAGCTTACTTTATATGGTAATTAATGTACATTTAAGCTGTAATATGGAATCACAATAAACACCATAATTCTCCTAGCTCAGGACACCAAGACAGTCAAATGAGATTCAAAAAAAAATTCAACGTATAACAAACATGCTGCTTATAACCACCTGCTATTAACTTTCTTGTTCATAAGTTCTCTGGCTGACTCCATGCAACTCTCGGCATTGGTGAGTTTGTCCTTAACCTTTTGGAGGATGTCGTCCTTCGGCAGATTCTCTTCGGTCACCATTGCAATCAGGTCCTTCAGGTAGGAGACGTCTGGAAACATGTAATTGAAATCATCATCATCACCACCACCACCACCATAGAATATTGCTAATGATTTGAAATCAAGGAAATGTTGATTGCTGTGACTACATTGTCAGTAAAGGATTTTTAATATCTTTAAGCATGAATGTCATCTCGTATTTTCCATGGGAAATATTTCCAAATGAATACCTGGCTTCTGCTGATTGGCTGACGGCTGCAGAACCTCGACAACCTTGGCCTTCCAAGCATCCAATGACAACGAACGAACCCTCAAAGCTTCAACCAATGAGTAGAGTTCTTCCATGGTGAATCGAAATCTCAGAACATGAGCAGATGGCGAACAGCCGCACTTGAGCTCGGACATCAGATCGTGTTGAAGGCAGATGAGCCTCTCTTGCAATATCAATCAATTTGAAAATTAAAACAAATCATCATGAATTGTTGATAAATGCATTAATTAATGGATTTTAATAAATTTAGCCAGCCTTATTAATTTGCTTCACATTAAATAATTAACATTAAATACATCGTGTCTGCTTGTCCTACCTGGATGTTGTGAGCACACCAATCCAGACAGGTAACAGGTCGTCTTGCAGACCTCACATTGTCTATCATCATCATCATCGTGAGTCTCAAAATAGAATCTCTCCATTGAAGTCACACCCTAATGAATACACATAAAGTATATTTAAAATATGCTTAAATATAAAACACAATCAAGTCTTACGTTTAAAATTCATTACATCTAATAGAATAGTTAAATTGCTTAATTTTACTGTTGCTTTACTTAATAAACTGTGAGCACCGAACAAAAAAGGCCTAACTATTTTAGCAGCACAATCCCTCAAGGCAGCCTCCTTGGCAACGACTTCCAGTAGATCGTCATGAACGACAGCAGCCATCTTGAGATTCAGCGTCCTGGATTTGTCGGCCATCTCGCAGAGGAGTTGGTCGTGAGAAAAGACGCACTGTCTCTTCAGTCTCCTGTAGTCTTCGATGCACTCGCGACCTAATCTCACCTGGAATGATAAGTTAAAGCTTTCATTGCAACAGCTGAGTATGCTTCATAAACTCAGCGATTAAATGCTAATTCGCCAAGAACTCACCCAGTCTGGAGGGCAGAAATTAACGGCCTCTGCAAAGTTGTAACCCTGGTTGAACCCTGCGTGATATGATCTCGGGAAGGTGATTATAAATTCTCCGGGGCACTGATCCGTGCGGAAGACCTGTACCCCATAATCCATGAGAATGTTGGGATTGATGATGGTGGTCAGCTGGTGAAGAAGGTCAGGAGAGTCTCTGAATAGTTCGGGGACTTCCTTCATCATGCACTGCTCCAACAGCTGTGCGTGTGATCCCGGCACTCCGTACCACGTCTTCGGTTCTCCCCTGAAAGGTGAACGAGTGCATTTCAAACAACTGTGCAGTAAAAATTCACAAACTGTTTGAAGCATTAGCTGGTGTTGTAGCTTCATCAAACAAATTGCTGCTATTCGTTATTTTATAAGAATAAAAACTATTTTTACAAGAAACCATCAACAAACATTTTATAATAATGTGCCAGGCAAACTTGTAATTCTTAAACAGTGTTAATCAACTGTCTTCAATGTGTTGGTTAATTTTATTAAAAGGTTAAATAGTATCCAACAAAGTTTAATTAGTTACCAGTGCATGTAATGGTTAAATAATGTCCAACAAAGTTTAATTAGTTACCAGTGCATGTAATTGACAGAATAGCTCCAATGGTCTTCGATGTGCCAAGAGAAGCTTGAGAAGCACATGCCAACATAGCACCAAGGTATCTGAAAGAAAATAGGACATAAGACCCTTATTACCAATACATGAGCATTCCTTCTCAGATAAATAAGTACTCGTTGTTCTGTGCATTTTAGTGCAACGAAATCGACAAAGACTTTACCATCATCCCCGATATATCCCCTGAAACGTGCCTCAGAACGGAAAGGTCGAGGACAGGCAGATTGTTGAGATTCCACCCGGACGCAATGTACTCCTGGAAACAATCGAGCTCGTAATATACAATGCATTCGTAATTTATAAACATTAGCCATATGCATTTAATAGAAGCATTTAATAGTAGCACTTCAAAAAGATTAACTTTCAAAATTAAAGCTGTGATGATGGCAACTTGCCTCGTATCCCAGAAACTGATCCTTGGTCCTGTCCGTCGGGAATCCGCTTCCTTGCTCCCCGGAGTGGATGTCCGCACCGTACTCGACACTCACGTCCTCCTCCAGGCACTCGACAAGGCGCCAAAATTCCTTCTCGCAGGCAGAATAAGAGACCATCTGTCGGTTTCGAGGCACATGTTTAACCAGATATTTGTTGAACATTTAAATTATGGTGATAAGAATTGACAGTTAACGAGCAATTGATTGTTAGTCATCGATCAAATTTTTTCTATTTTCACTACAACATTGCTGCAAAGGTGTTGGCAATAAATCATTTTTCACCTTGAGAACTTAAGGATATTCTTGATGATCAAAGAGTGAATTAACGAGATATACTGACTGTCATAAAATAGCGATAACAACAACATTCAATATTAATAATCTTAAATTTTAATAAAAGCCTCTTAACAGGCACCATTTTTGTAATTCAAGTCAGTCAAGATAACTCATAAGGTTGTACTCCTGCATGCAATAATGATGACAACTGTCATTAACATTTTGCACTCAAAATCCACCTTGCACTTGTAAATGCCAAAGGATAACAGAAAGTGCTTCCAATGATACAAATGTGGTGTTAATGTACGTAAGAAGTGAACTCCATATACAAGCTACTAACATGGGGAGAAACTCCAAAGTGGTTGGCCTTGAATTGATCTGCCATCGCCCCAAAGCTTTCCAGGGTGTATTCGACACGAGACTGCTCGAATCCGTAAGCTTCCATTGGTCTGCAACACTCCTGGAAACAAAAGGAATATTCAATAAAAATATCAAACAACTAATCATTCAATTAAAAAGAGGTCAACATCTGATCAATTGTGTCATCATAATTGATGTTTATCATGCTCACGACAACCACAATTTAATGACACGTAAACATTTTCAAATATTAACGTGTCAATCAGAACAACGTGCGACGGTGGAGAAGTCGTCGAACGAACCTTCGCAATGCACTTGGGACACATCCAATCACCAGGTGGAACTCTCTCCAACGGTGGTACAAGGCAGTAAGTGTGGTAGGCGTTGTCACAGCCGTCGCACAGGAGCATCAACGAGTCGTCATCGCCACCGTCACAGACCTCACAAAAGTACTGGTCTGCCTGCAAACCACCATGTGACTAAAAGTGATGAAAAGTTGTGAGAATTTGTGAAAGTTTGAATTAATTAAAAATAAGAACTTTTAAATTTAAAGAAAAGTTTAAGTAAGAAATAACTGCATTTAAAATGCTAAACTAGAAAACATTAAAGAAAAGTACAAGGCTCATCAGCAGAATTACAACATGAAACAGCTGTGTGTTCAACAAATGGCTCTATAACATATTTGCACTTAATAGCACGGTGGCAAACGTCTGCTCTTCAAAAACTTCGGCGGCAAAACACGAATGACAACCTTGGAAACAAACAACGATTCCTGTTTGACTCCCTCCTCTTCATCGCCTACAAAATTAGGAATTAATCCCAATTAATCCACATGATGATAAAACGCCTCACTTATAGCTTTTCCACCCGAGAGCACTCAAACTCACCTGCGACAGGAGACTTGATAGTGATCTTTGTTGGACTGGAGGACACCTGGACTTTGGGTGGTTGAACTTCTTCTCTTTGGTAGCATGGCTGAATGGGCAGAGATGGAGGCAATAGAATAACATGGATTATTAAGTTTACACTTGTTTAAAGCTTCAATTTTTTGTTGCAATTTGAATTAACGTTGATGGTAATAATTAACTTATTTAAATTTTAGTGAGGTGATGCTTTACAAAACAAAAGCCACATGAAAACATAAGAGAAATAAAGCCAAGGTTAAACCAATGGGGAAGAAAAAAACAACTTTTTAAACAAGGTCGGCTCAGATCGAAGAAGAAAATTTTTTGTAAACAACATTTTTACCTCCTGAAATAAACAACTCGTCGATATTAAATAGTCAATTAATTAAACAATATCTGCACAACTCGTTTGTGTTCTAAATACCGGCTTAATAATACACATAATAAACAGTTTATTACTATTAATAAACAAACAAAACACACATCCTCAACGAACAGAAATACTTCCAGTCACTTATGACTCACCTGGTTAGATGCCATTCTCCTCATTTTCCTGAGTTTTCCAGTCTTCATTGGAAGGAATATGCTGTGTTGTTCTATTTTTATGCTTGGCTCCTCCCCCTGATCACCTCCAACTGCTGATGCATTCGGTGCTACTCCACCTTTCAGCCTCTGGAATGACCAATGGTGTTTGTGTCGTGAATGTGCAACGTTGCATAATTAGAATCAGGCAATCAAATCAATACACAATTTAAATAAAATTAATTACTACCACGAATTCAAACGAGGCCATTAATCAAAACAGACAAATTAATGCAACTTAAATCTCGGACAAAAAAAAATAACAAGCACTTTATATTCAATAAAGGCATGACACAACTGCAAGTCATAATTTCATTTAATAGTTACAGAGTTATATAGTGTGATGCATAACATTAGACACATAATACAAACAAATCTCCATCTGAATTACTAGAGTTTCAAATGCTTTCGTGGTTAAATAGGTCACATGATGATTGGCCAATTAGTGATGACATCACCACAAGATCAAACATGAAATTTACAAAAAATTATAAAAACAAACTAAATAAATCAAAAACAAAAAATAAATGCCCCTACTTCCTCTTCTTCCTTTACCTTTGCATTGAGGGATGCACCAGAGAGAAAGAGGTCATATGGGTGCACAATTTTCTCATAGTGGTGAGACAAAAACAGCTCACACCCTCTGCCCTGGGAGTACCCCATGAGCTGAGATATTCTAATCCATGCTTCCTTTTTACAGGCCTCAAGAAAACCTCCCTCTCTCAACACGATCTGATTTAAAAAGTGATTCTTTAATATAATTTAATTGAAATAATATTCTTGGGTATCACATTAGTGTGACACGTGACATGCTTACATAATGTTACTAATGATATTGTAAGCAACATTTATCTCATCTCATACAGCTTAAGATTAAACTGAAGAGGGCTAAAAAAAAACAGCTGCTAAATGAATGGACAACTATTTTAAGGAAATAAGAATTGTGATTGAAATAATTTAACCTTCTGTAATGTGTACAAGTCCACAAACTTCCCATCAAGCATGGGGAGCTTCAAGGATATACCCTGAAGCCTCCAAAATTTCGTTAATTGGTCAATAAAATTTAGCTTCACTCTAGAAAGAGCCTTTGAAAAAAAAGGACATGGTGACTAAAATCTGCACTAAATTTGCAATAAATAAGCTTATTAGCTTGTTGTAAACTCACTTCTAGTTCATTTAATTTTTGGATGCGAGGCGTAAACTTAAAATTTTCCACATCTACAGCAAAAGGGGGTTGCCAGGACTAAAATTATTAAGATCCACATAAGAGTATAGAGTATATGCATCAAAATATGAACAAAGTTCGATTTAAAATCGACTAAATATCTTACATTAGCGATAATAAATTTTACATACCGGTGGCGGTTTGATTTTAACAACACCATATTTTTCGCCGATGTGTCTGATTTGGTCAATATACGCTAAAGGGTCGCAAAATTCCTCCCAGGTCGGTTCAAAAATCGGCGCCTCCGGAGGGGGAACAAATTCTTTTTTCTGCCTTAGCATCGTAGACGATCGCGATTTATTTGATCATCGAAAGTAAACAAAACAATCAACAAATGCCGTCGTCCATAACAGCCATTTTTGCGATTGACAAAAGATAAAAGATTAATTTTTGTTTTTAAAACAGTGTCAAATTGCTTTGTTTTTTATTATTTTATGTAAACAATTTAAAACACAAAATTAAAAATTGATTATGCAAAAAATCACTATTAAAAACTTGATCCATCTATTTTCATAAACATTTGTATACAAACTATCGCCCGCACTAATGTTTTACTGAGTTACCGCGTGTTGATCGCATTTGATTTGCCAATTCGAATACGTGAACATTATAATTTTTAGACATGGTAATCTAAAAACAATGTTTAAGTCTGAATCGAAACTAAGATTTCTCTAATATTTATTCAGTTCAAGAGACATAGACGCGAACGGAGAGAATACATTTACAGAACCGGTATTGAAAGTAGAGATGAGAAAATTTTGAACAGAAAGAAAATCCTCAAGGAGGCAGTTGATGGTTTGTCTACATTTAATGTAATTGGTCAAAGCCTCAGATGGTACTTCAAATGAATCATTTCAGCTTCAAATAAAATCCCAACTGAACTTCAAAAAGATGGAATAGCCATATACAAAAGTCTGGAATGGGAGGATGCTGGAGGGGAAGGTGAATACCATTACATCATTTAAATTTAACCTTGTTTCATTATTACATTTTCGTCCAGAAGAAAAGTATAATATTATTTTAGATAAATGCTAGGAATATAAGATTGCCATTTATTTGGTTAAAGTTTTTTTAAGGCTTTTGTGTTTTCTGCACATTTAGATTGTCCTTGTAGGTGTTGTGACCCAAGAAGACAATGAATACAAATGGGCTGGGGTAGCTGACCCCAAAATTGTGATAACAACTTCAAGGAAACCCAGCTCCAGTCTGCAGAAATTTGCCAAGGTAAGTCTCAGGATTAAAAATCAATTTATTAATATCATCTTCCACATTTAGCAATTCTGAGTTGTGATTAGTAAGTGTTCTTTCCGAAATAACATATTGACATACTTGCAAATTAATAAATTTAGTTTTACAAATAATAAGAATCTTATGTGTGATCTAGGAAATTAGGCTCATGTTTCCAACAAGTCACAAGATCAACAGAGGTGGTCACGACCTTAAAATGCTGGTTAATTCTTGTATTGCCAACGAATACACCGATCTCATCATACTGTCTGAAACAAGAGGCAGACCTGGTTGGCATTTGGTTGTGCACCATTAATTGTTCATTTTTGAGAAAACACCTTATTGGCTGATGAAATTCTAGATGACAAAAGTATAACTTTATAAGAATTAATATAAAAAAAATATAATAACAGTAAATGACAAATATTACTGTAATCTACTAAAGTACTCTCTAACCAGTACAATATTTAAGAACACAATGCTAAGGCAATAGTTGACAATTTCTTACTAACCAGATGAGATGATCGTTTGCCACCTTCCTCATGGGCCGACTGCTTACTTCAACATCGACCAAGTTGTCATGAGGCACGAAGTCAAAGACATTGGGAAGATTTCTGAAGAATACCCTCAGTTAGTCTTTGAAGGGATAACATCGAAGCTCGGAGAGAGGGTTAGTAATTTGAGAAGTCACACCTGTTCGTTACATATCATAATGGATTTGAATTATTCTAAAATATCCAAATTATTTTAGTGGAGTTAATGCGTAGTTTGCTCCTATCTCGTATTTGTTTAAATCATCATTCATATCCTTCCAAAAGGTCAAGGACATATTGAAGTATCTGTTCCCTGTTGCCAAGGACACTAGCAGGAGGATTATTAGCTTCTTCTCATTTGATGGGATTAAGATTCTGTTCAGGTTGGTTTCATCTTCTATCATCCACATTTGATAAGAATTTTTAGACTGTTGTGGAATACTAATGGTGTTTGATGAATCTCTACATGGGTTACTTATAAAACACTTTTTCTCAGGCACCATACCACAAAGAAAATCAACAATAGATGGACTGTCAGTGAACAGGGACCAAGATTTGAATTAAAATGTATGCTTCTGAGACATATTGCTTAAAATGCAAATTTTTATTATTATATTTTTTTACCCATGAATGCAGTGTTCAAGATTATAAGAGGCACAATTGACGTGGAAGACAGTGCAGATATAGAATACCAGATGAGCAACTTCACAAATGCTGCAAAAACCAAGACTCCACTGTGGCTCAAGCCAATTGATTATTTTGATTAAAATCTAAATTAATAATTCCCCATAAGTTTGGTTGACTGAGCAATTAAAGATACACTTTTGACAATGTCAGACATGAATACAGCCATTAAAATATGTCAGAATTATCAATTGAAAATTTAAAACTTGATAAAATGCATAAAAGGTTGGAAATACTGATTGATGATTAGAAGTGCTCTACTTGTTCAGTGTTTTGTGAGTCGTGATGGGGTGTGGCCTTAATACAAATTTGTCTTTCAGTGAACGGCCACTAACTTCCTGTGTGTGATGTAACTCACAAGCATCCTCTGATTCAATAGGCTGCTTTTATTTATTTATATTTCTAATAAGATGAATCAAGATGTTGTGGAATTGATCAACAATAGAAAAGACAATAATTTCAGAATTTGTGGTGCCAACACATTCAAGTTGACTTTCAAAGTTGGCTAAACGAGTAAATCATTTGAACTTGTGGAGCTCTGGTGGAGCAGCGAGCTTAGGGTCGGGAACTGACAAGTTGGTTCCCTTCTTGCTTTTCAGCCAATAGGTTCTCATGTTACCTTTACCCTAGATAATTCCAAATTATGGTTAGTTAATATACTCGTCAAATCACGGTGGGAAAATAAATTATACTACCTTTATTGGTATTTCACCTCTCTCCTCCAGTTCGAAGGATCCATCCTTCACAAGCAATGAAGCTGTCGAGTGACTCACGTGTATCTTCAGAGCTTCATAATTTTAAAATAAATTATAACCGCGACTTTTAATATCCTTAATCATTCGTCTCTACAAAT
Source organism: Whitmania pigra (assembly GCA_021613335.1). NCBI lineage: Eukaryota > Metazoa > Annelida > Clitellata > Hirudinida > Haemopidae > Whitmania > Whitmania pigra. The sequence continues at coordinate 1,953,722 of JAJTWR010000266.1, forward strand.
TACCGGCCACTCATGTTCAGCTATGAGTTTCGTGCCTTTTATTGAAAATGTCATATTCGACCGTTAGAAGAGAATAAGATTCATCATTGAAGTTATTAGCTAACCATAGCCACTTGTTTGCATCCTAGAGGCCACGTTGACGGTATCACCGTACATGCAATACTGGGGAAGGGTTGTCCCGAGGACTCCAGCCACGAGAGGTCCTTTGACGGTTTTGTATAATGTAATAAATAAATTATCTATTTTCTTTAATTTTTTATTATAAATCTCGGCACGGGTCAAACGACCTCTCGCCAACAACTATAAAAATAGAACAACATTTCGATGAAGTTATTTCGTTACGTCGACAATAAATGTGATGGATTATTTAAATTCTTAGTCTATCTAATATCTAATTATTATCTAACCCATAATTTGATTGATTTCAACAAAATAAACGTCAAAATACTTCCAAAACCTTTTTAAAGTAACTAGTTTTATCTGGACATCTGACATTTTCTTGGTTTAATGAGATTTTGGCAATTCAGTTTGGCGAACAATTACTCACTTAATAACAAACTACTTTTTTTTTATACAAACCGGAATGGAGTCCAACCCTAAGCTGAAGAATGTTGTTCTTGGTCCCAGGAACCTTAAACTTGTGGATGGTTCCGAACATTTCTAGTGCCATAGTAGCCACTTCAGATGCGTGCCTTTTGAGTCTTTTGGGGACCCCGCTGACTACCATATAAATGTCCTTTGTGGTCTCGCACTTCACAAATTGTAATACACTACAGTTAAAGATCTATAATACTTGTTATTATTATGTGAAGATGTAAATGCGTTTTAAGAAAACATGCTAATGTGAATATATTCTTCATAATCACATGTGACATTGTAACTTAGATATAATCTTCCAAAATAACACCGATGGCAATTAAAGCCTCGGTGAACACATTTTTCAAATTAAGCTACTACAATGGCAGCCAAAAAAGACATTATACCTTGTACAGGTCGTACCTATTGGTGACCAAATCGAATTGCTTGAACACCTCGTTGAGAAAGTTTATAACCTGCCGAAATAACCAAGCCTCAATATTGTAAGTTCGCTATCTCAAACATAAATTTAATTCTGTAGATAAAAGTAATTCAGTTTTAGTTTCATTAACTGTAAAGACTGAGTGAAAATGCACAAGTTATGAAAGACATAGCTGCTATTTTTATCTGTCTAGACGTAATAAAACCAAGGTAAACCATTAAGCTGCTGAGTATGAGCTGTACAAGTATTGAAGTATAATTATATAAGTATACAAGTATTTGATACAATTATACAAACAATGGCGGGAGAATCAGACTGAAGGATGACGTGAAATCCCACGATGTCCGAGAAGTAAATTGTGGCTTCTTCAAATTCCTCTGGACTTACGGTTTCATTGTTTAGCATGGCTACCGCTATGTCCCTGTTTAGAAGAGTTAAGAATGGCTAATCTAATGATATATAATTTCTTACCCAATGTTCACTTATACATAGATGCAAACAAGTATTAAGATGGCCAAATTGGAAAAGATTAGGAAAAAAAAAGGTTGTGATAAAACTTTCTGAGGTAAAATATTGAATATCCATGCTTCAACTTCTGCTTTCTTTTGTTTCAATTCTTCGGTTCTTTTGGCCACCAAGGTTTGCAAGCGTTGGTTCAGTTTCTCCAGTTTTTCCAGCGTTACGTCCATGATGTGGAGTGTCCTTGCTTATGAAATGGCCGAGTCAGATATCGAATCATAATTTTTCGACAAACTCTTAAAATACCTTCCTTTAGAAAGCTTCTTCATCTCAAGGTTGATGTTGGCGAATGTCATTCTATCTTCTGGCCTTTCCTCAAGACATCCAGCCATGATTTCCATCCAACTGCTCGGCGCTTGATTTGATGGGACTTGCGGCCTAAAGGGTGGTTGAAGTCCATAAGCCATAACCCGACGAAGAATTTCTGTAAGTTTCATGTTACCGGGAAAAAATATGCATTAAAATTTACGGGCAGAACCAAGAGTTTAATTGATGCTTGAATAAATCTGTCTAACATTATTTGACAACTCACGAGATAGTGGTTGATTTTGTCTTTCCAAAGCATAAGACTGATCCCATAGCGTAACCTCTTGCATGATAATACCAAAGGCAAACAAGTCTCCTTCTTTGGTGCCGTAAACTGAATCTAGAAGACCTTCTTCAATCCTCAGAAGTTCGGGAGCAAGATAAAGGGCATCTTCGCCTGACATGAAAATGCACAAGAAAAATAACTCACAACCGACAAGAATTTCAAATAATAATAAATTTTGCACAGAAGTAAATCGAGTCTCTCACTGCTCTTATGGACCATAGCCACTTTTTCGGCGTGTAGCAGGTGGATTCCGTAGTCGGTAACCTTGCAGGTCCATCTGTTATCTATGACGCAGTTCTTGCTTGTCAAGTGTCCGTGAAACTTTAGAGCAGTCCGGTGGAGATACTCCATGCCCTGCGGGGAACTTTTGTTGGAAAACACAGCAAGATAGGGAAATATTCATCTTGTGAGTTTATCAGCTCTATAATAAGGCCTTTGTTGCAGCAGATGATAATGAATGCCTTCGTGGCGACATAAGTTCCTCATCAGAATCAGTGGAATATTCTTTTCATTCAACTCCAATTCACGTTAACCGTCGCGTTAATTATTTTAGCAAACATTTTTAACGCACTAAATCAGCAGCCCCAATATTAAACCAAACAAAACAAATTGTTCTCAACAAACAGCTGATATGTCGAGAATGAGTGACAGTTTATTGTCGAAACTGGGAGATACGAGTATCTTTTCTTTGATGACATCAGCCAGACTCCCGAATTTGTTGTACAAGTACACGAGGCAGTTGTTCGGAAGGTCAAGACAAACTCCGAGAAACAGATTAAGGTTCTGGTGACGAATGTTTGCCATCTGTCGAAGAAACAACGTTTTCTTCTGACAATCGTGAGTACGATCTTCAGTTCGAGTAGTAGATTAATTCCACCTGGAAATAACTAAAATGACGCCTTGTCTAGATGAGATTCTTGTAAAATTTCGAGACTAATTTAGACGGCAATCACCGTTACTCGAAATCTTGTTGGACTTTGTCATATGAGTTTGACAGATTTAAGCGCTATAAGTCTATCTAAAAAAACTCGATTCTTAACAAATAAACCTGTTTAATTTCTTCAACAAAGACGGGATTCTTATAGTTGATTCGTTCGACATGCGAGTTGATTCTAAGGATGCTACATACTTGGGCCTTTTTATAAGTCAATAAATAAATAAAATAATTAATATCACTAAGATAATTAATACATAATTTAAGTAATATTAATCATTAATGAGTTAAAATGATTTTGGATTCAAATCTGCGTGGAAGGCTTGAGATTAGTGAAAAATCACTGATCTGAAGTCTTAGTCAATAAAAAGCCACGAGCTGGAACTTATCATGAAATAAATTATTACTATTACAGGGACAAGGAACAATAAAAATGCTTATTTCAAAATAAATTATTTTGCTATACATTTCAATCGATTTAAGTGCACCTTGTAAATCCCAACTTCCGTGTAGAAATCTTTGTCAGTAAATTGGACAGTGGTTGCGATTTTCGCCTGCCTCCTTGATTCTTGCAAAAGGACATTGAAACCATCGAACTGACGTTAACAATCATCTCTCACGTTCTCGCAAGTAACAACATAATTTATTTATTTTTTGACTTGAATGCTTCGGCATAAATTTATAATATTCATATCTTGTTTTTTTCCTTTATTATACTAAATATATTTTAGAAAAATGATGAGTCTATCAGATTAGATCAAAAATTTATTTGAATTAATTGCATTGTTAGACTCACGCTCTCTCTTTCCTGATTCATAATTTCATCCCATCTAATTCTGAAGCCTTCATTCTTGCTCCAAATTTCGCTGCTCATATCTTGAAGAGAACTGTGTTGGAAAAAAAGGTCTCAAAGTTAAAATTATTATTTCAATCGTTTATTGTAGATGAGGCTTCAAAGAAATAGATCTTTTATTGCGAATGAAGTATGAGGATAGCAATTGTTTTATGTGGAGAAATATATAATATTGTATATTAACAAATTCGATGTCACTGCAAGGTATTGCGTAAATAATAATTGAACCAATTAATACATTTTCAACTCAATTTCCAAAAGCAAATAATTTACAACGATCGAGTGCAATATATTATGTATATCGTACTCCGGCATCGAAATAGGAGAATGTTGAATAAATTTTATAATTAGCTATTAATGCACGTTTGTTTGTGAGCATTATTTCGATCTTTAAACATCCTCTTTATTCAAAACCAGACACCAACTTTTTTATAGTCATGACGAATGTATACACGAACGTAGCGAGGAGCAGAAAGGTTAAAACATTGTCGTAATCCCATATTCTCGGGAATCCTGATGAAAGTGAAAACACAATAAAGTTATTTCTCTTAAAAATAAACAAAAATTGCGTTTCATGTGGTGGTTACTGAGGTTTTCTAGGATCAGAGAGCGCTATTTGCAAATATTCGAACTGGATTTGAGGTAACAACATCCAACATAAAATTTAAATACAGCAATCGTGAATTTAAAAAGCTATTAATGTTATAAATAATAGTAAATTTGAGTTTCGACAATGGATTTTCTTAGAGTACCAATAGAATTAATAGCGGCCTATTAATCAAGAATCGGTCCTACTTGATTCTTCGACGTGGCAATCGCTGCCTTTCATTAAATCCAGACAAATTGACGAGCCATCGGGGGGTGAGGCCTTCTTACCCGGCCACCAAAAGACGCCCGTTAAAAGTTCAAGGTCTTCAATGTCTACGCTCTTCACGTGATCAGCTTCTTCGTAGTCGAAATCGAATGAATCTAAGTCTCTCTTCAAACGAGAATTGTTATGAAAACTCGTGTTGCTCTCTGTTGATGACTCAGGCATAAACTCATCTTCTTCCATGTCTAGGCCCTCCCTGAAAAATTGATCTGCATACTTGTCCGATCCTTCGTACATCATCCTCATTCTACCGTTTTGGGCTATTTCAATGACCAGATTGACGTCTCTAATTGGCATCTCACTCCGATGAATCTCCTTTATCCAAGGTTCATGCACGTGAACGGTGTTGAAGTAACCGCTTGCAAAGTTGAAGTAGTAACCCGCTTTTATTGATTCGGCAGAAGGAACTGTCGCGGAAAGCAGAAGAAAAGTTACTCAAACGCTTACTTACAAGCATATTTAAAATTATGTTCACCATGTTCATTCAATAAGTACATCGTTTTATCTATTTGATGGAAAAACTTAAGATGTCTCTGACGAAATTAGGCTGTTGGCAGAAAAATGCCTACAAATATTGAGCGATATTCATAATGAATGGAAAACACCCACAAGGACTCTCGTCAGTGATTTCATAGAGAGATTTGGTTAATTTTTTGTAGTTCCAAGTAGGTCCATGATTCGCCGTTGATCGATTTATTGCTTTGGCTAATAAATAAATGCTGTCAAACAGGAGAGCTCCGTTGATATCGATATCTTGCTGTAAAAGCACAAATTCAAACAATATGGCAAGGAATTGTCTGAATTGAATTTTACTTTCAGGTAAATTTATTTCTTATCACTGAAATAATTTGACCGATTAGGCCAAGTAAGAAAATTCACTTCGCTTCTTTTATAAACCGATTAAATGCATTATAAATTGCTAAATGTTTATTTGTCATCTAACCTTTAGAACGAGTTCTCTTTTTAATTGATTGTACTGTCTGTTGTAGACATCCCTAAACTGTCTCAGACTGGCCTCGTATTCCGACCAGGTCAGTTTGTAAGGTTTCTTCAAGTTTATCGAAAGTAGGCCATCGAAGGCACTTGAGGCATAAATGTCTTCAAAGCCAAATATCTTCACGTTCACTAAAACAAAAATTTGGTTTAATTTCATCGTTCTGTGATTCGAGATATCAGAAAAGAATTTGGAAAAGTGTCTGAAAATGTTTCACGCATTTCGTTGCACTTTAAGTTATTGTTTCTTATTTACTTATTCCTTATTGCTTTAAATTAATTAATTAATATCATTTTTTTAATATCATGATCTTTTTATCTAACAAATAAAGGAATGAATTTAACTTCTCATGAATAGCCAAACCAACCGAGGTAGAAGAAGAAGGTGATAAACACATACTGAATTTTTCCGTCCTTCAGCAAGCCCAGGTCGAAAGCAGCCTTCATTGCGTTCAAAACAACGCACTCACTGGCAACGATCATGTAAACTGAAGGGAAGCATGTGTAGTACACTTTATTTCTACGCATATAGTGCGCACAAACTTTTATTCGCTATTCTGTCCCAAAGCTTTTAAGGCATACGATCTCTAAAGATCGTCAACACTTTCATTTAAAGCTTGTTAGAATTAAAAGTATTTATTCATATTATTCAAGTAAAAGAAAAAGTCAAGAAAACATCATAATCTGCTTTCATAATTATATGTATAATTTATAAGTGTGACCATGGAGCCTACCATTTATCTTGTTGCTCACATCTTTGAAGTAGTCCGAAGCAGCTACGTAAGTGTCCCTCTTTTGAGTTACAGGCTCAAAAGGATTCGAATGATCTTTGTTGTCCGTTTCGCAGTCCGGTATAATCGTGCTAGAAATATCTTTACCCGAGTCTCGAAAGTAATCTTTGAATACTGCTTGTATCAATCTCGCCCTACCGAAGTTCTCAGGATCGTCAGTGCTTATGATGGATACTTTAGACCAGCTTTTAATCTTGACAAGAAAACTGAACAGCATGTCTATCACTTCCTTAGCGGATCCTCCGATACGATAGACATTTGGTATCTGTGGGAAGGGAGCACCGATATCTAGAGTGTAACATCCTATTGAAATCAAGGGGATGTCTGGATCAATTGAAGCGTAGAACTTGGAAACAGTGTAGCACACTGAATCGCACATAAGGCCCACAGCAAAAGGCAATATCTTCAGAAAGTAAAGAATCTTAATTAGCTTTTAAAGTTATTGATACTCGTGAATTGTAAGAATTGCCCAATGCACTGATGTCATTCGTAATTCATAAATAAACTCCACGTCTATATCAAGTCTAAAATGTTTCTAGTAATATTGCCTTGAATAACCTAACACTTTATGCCTAGCAGTATATTTTACCTTCTTGCTTGCCGCGTGTTTTGTCAATTCGCCCAGCACTTTCGCATGGTCACATTCAGTATCGAACAGCTTGACCGTTTGAAAATCAAATTTAAATATCTTTGGGTCTAAGAGGCCCTCCCGTTTGATTCTTAATACAGCCATGTACGTTGCAAGAATGATCTCGTCAGGGTCGAGCCTTATGTTGCCACGCAGTTGGTTGCAGGGAGCATACACAACCACATCCACATGTTTTCGTTTTGTCCCTATCTTCGAGACTACGAGTATTGCAACCCAAACTTGAAATAACAGTATTTTAAAGCAGTAAAACATCACTTCTCAAATGGAAATGTCAAGTAAATGAGGATCCTTTTTGCAAGAAGGTTCGACATCTTTAGCTTTCCCATGTCAAAACATACGCTACTCGATTCAAAACAGCTAGAAACGTTCGTAGACGACTCATTAATGCGGCGCTCAACTTAATTATTGACTCCACAGACTGCTAGATTTTGGTTAACAAGAATCGTAACGAATCGGTAACAGCTCATCTTAATAATGAAATGCCGTGCAAATATGTCACAAACTTCCTTTCAGTCTTCTTAGTTGACCAGCTTATCTAAATATATTCAGTTTAACACTTCATGTCTCCTCGACATAAGTAAAACTATATGGATAATCAGAAACTATCTTCTTAAAGATCTTCTTCTAGAAATCATAATTAACTTTCTGTTATATTAATAATATTAGATGCATTATGTTTTAGCGAATTTATTTAGCGAAAATCTCTGCTTTCCCGCTCTGGGATTGCCCTTTGTGGTTTTATTGTCCTTTGGTTCGACAGGGGATGGTTTGGTGTTGAGAAATTCGTGAAGTAGGGCAGCATTACTACTGCTCCCCATTATATCTGTCAGCTCCTGAACACTCAGTTGAGTCAGGTGGACCAAAGACTCCACATTGTTCATGATGGAGTAAATATTTTTGCTGTTCACGCCCGGCATTTTTGACAGCATGTCCTAAATAATGAATGTGAATATTCTGATGAGAATTCATTCAAGATTAAATTCATTTAAAATTTGATTTTATCAACTAATTTATATTTATTACATGAGGTAATTTTTCAGTTTAAGGCTGTTTGGAAATATGCTTCCAAGGTCATTCCAAGAAATTAGAATTGAATAAAAATAACCTGTGGGGTGGAGTTATATCTGTCCAAATATTTTGATTGGTTATGATCTTTTTCCTCAGATGAACTCGTCACCATGGCAGCCACATCAGCAACTGGTTGCTCTCTGTCAGCCTAGGACAAATTGAAAGTCGAATTATTAAAAAAATTAATAACATTAATATTAATAAAATAACAAGCAAAATAAGGTTTTTAGCAGAATTTCATGGGTTTGATCTTAATGATTGAGATGGTTAAAATTTCTACTTTTTTAGCCTAAATTTATAAATAATTAGGAATGAATAATCTCCATATATTAAGAATAAAGTCATGCATCGCTTCCTCTGAAAAGTAACAACCTTGAGTTCCTCAAAAAGTTCAGATGTGGCATGAGGACTCTGACACCAGAGAATTCTGAGCTTTGGAAAGTGCAACGTAAGTAGGGCAAGTCGTGATACGACATCATTTGAGTTGATATCATTGGACAGTGGAAACTTATCCTTAAAGTGGTGAAAAACAAATGATCAACAGCTAACAAAAGCCATCCAATAAACATCATTATCATCATCACCAACCTGCAGAGTGAAAGGTTTGTTAGGATTGAACTCAATCAAGAGCACTGGTCTCTTGTAAGTCCTGCACATAGCAAGGCACTGGTTGTACAGTCGTCCGTTGTTGAGAGAGCCGACGAGATCGGGGACGCTCTTTCGTTCGACGCAAATGTCGGGCGTGAGGATGTAGTCGCCGACCTTATAGAAGACGCGGACGAATGTCATTTCAATCAATTTTAATAATAATTTTAATATTATTACTATTGTCAAGTGCATTGCTTAATTAATTATTTAATAATTGCGCAATTATTATTTAATGCAACAGATTTAAACTCAAATGCATAGCCGGTTGTTAAAACATTTTGCCAGTTAATTTATCAAATATTTTAACCAACAACCAACCTCCAGTGTTACGGGGTCGATGGAGATGCCTCTCTTGTGGAGGAGTGAGGGCAGTTCGCTCCTGAATTCTCGCATGTCCACCACCACCTGCAAGAAGATGGAACGGATGTTGGAGCATTTTCAACATTTTGGAAGCAGTTGAAAAATATATTAATTAATTAATATAATAATAATAATAATAGCAACAATAATATTATTACTATTTCTAATAATAATAATAATAATTTATGTATAATAATGTTATTATTGTAATAATAAGGGCTGGTCAAAAGATCTTTGAAAGGACATGGAAGTTACCTTCTGAATGTTACCAGTGCCTGCTGAGAGGCCTCCTTTCCTCGTGTTTTCATTGGTAGGTTGTTGACTTTCATCATTATCATGCCTGCCTTCTCTCTCTTGTGGTATGACCATGGTCTGGTATTTGAATATGGAACATTCCGTGTGAATTCTATTGCAAGACTCAGAAGAGCCATTTTGGTTTATATTACAAATTTAATTTTTAAATGAAATATTTCCATGAAATCAAAAAAAAAAATTTCTCAGACATCACAATGTTTATACGCAATGTAAATGTGTTCATAAGATTTAATAATGTTCTGGAAATGAAAACTTAAACTGACAGCTTTCTGCCCTATCAGTCCTTCAAAAGCTTCCTTCTCTCTCCTGAGTACTGTCAGGTATCCCTGCTCTTCGGTGGAGCCAGTATAGGTGAGGAAGTACACCCTTTTCAGAGTGCAATCATCTTGCTTTGTGGCTCTGTACACCTGATGAGGAGAAAATGAAGGACAAATGCAGTTTCTTGTAAATTAAATTTGAAAAATGCATTTTTAAATTATATTTTATCGTTCGAACCTCAATTTTCCGAACTGCATTGACGTCTGCATTGTAGAGAATTATAGCTTGCGGCTGCAGTTCCTCAAGTTTTCTGTTAACGTCGTTTGGATCCTCCCGGTCTCTGATTGGATGAATGGTGACCTGCAGTGATGACATCATCGTCATCGTGCTCCCCTCGTCCCATGCGTCCAACATTGCGTCGGTCGGGTTTTCATCAAATGTTGATTTTTTCTTCACAAACTTTCTCCTTTTCTCAAAAGGTTCATTGTTCTGAGCAAATAAATTTCTTGAGTTAATGAAGAGCACAAAACAGCTTATTTTAACATCTTCTATCAACTTGATATAATAATAAACTATAAATTATGTAACAAATTAGATGATGAAAATGCATCAAATAAATTCCCCTCCACCTACCATCACTTCTTGGTTCTTTTTCAGAGACCTGTAATTGTCCCCCAACTTTGAAGCAAATTCCTGAGGATTTTTGAGAAACTAGAAAAAAGAAATAAATAAAATAAATCAATCAATCAAACAGTGTTTTGGTGCAAGTGATATTTTCATCATTAATGTTGCATTAAATATGAACAAAACGCTTGCTATAATTTGAAGGACAACAATGAAAACTACAACTTCTAGTCGAACCTGATAAATCTGCTTGCACAACTTTTCATCGAGGGCGAGAACCAAAACATTGACCTTTGACCTATCAGAAGAGGTTGAAGGTGACCCTTTTGACCTGAGAATGAAGTCATCAGCCTGCTCATCGACCTCTTCCAGTACCTCCCTCAGTGCAATCCACTTTGGACTCAACTCCACGTCCAAGCTTGAAGCAGAGGCTGGCATGTTCTTTCCAATGCCAATCCTTTCTCTTGAATGCTGGCAGATGATATGAGAGACAAAATCGAGGTTAGAAATGTAAAGGCACCAACAATACTAATATTAACAACAACAACAATACAACTATTAATAATAATAATAATATTAATAATAATAATTATAATTAAATAATGTGCATGCCCAACAAGTGTGAAGTATTTCCCTTTGAAAATTCTATTGAAAATATTCTCGACTTTAAGTGTCACTACTTTCTACTTCTGACAAATGTGGGACATAAATAAATAAATAATTAAAATACAGAAAATTAGTATAATAGATAATGAAAATAATTATAATATTAATAACAACCAGGAAAAGTCGGTCTGCTGAATCAGTGAAGAGCCATCCCACATTAGAGTTGAAATTCTTGACATTATTCCTGCAGTAAGCAAATAATAAGATACAATATTAACAATGACAACAATATAACAACAGTTATAATAATAATAATGATGATACAAACAATAATAATAATCATGGTAATTATGAAAGCATTGACATAGTAAACATTAAAGCTCTTAAAATATTATTAACCTCAGCATGTCAACTTGATTGCAGAAGCTTACTGAATCATAATGGACAAGATCCCTGCAAGAGACGGGAAAATAACGAATTAAGAATTTAAGGATTAGGAATAAAATTTAAAATTAATCAATTATAATAACAATTATCATTATTATTATTATTATTACAGTAGTAATTACTTTGTGTTTAGCTTTATCATTACAACCACTTGTTAAGTAATAATAATAATGTAATACTACTCGAGTAGGTTCCTTAGAAGTCTCAAATCAGAAACAATCTGTCTGGTCTTCTGATTGAGTTGATGCCAAATTGGGTCCAACTGAAGTCTCAGGATTTTGTCAAAGCTCTTTGTCAAAGCAAATTCCAAGCTCAATTCTTCTACGTCCAGCTGATAAATGAATTTTATCAATTAAAGTCTAAATAAGAAAATATGCCAATAAAAACAAAGTACTTGGAAAAATCAAATTCAATAAAAACATCATTTTAACTGATGCAGTGCAAATTTGACCCGTAAAATGAGATTACATACTACCATATTAATCTTACATTAATTACCAATAACAAATATTAATAAATGTGTAAAATGATAAGATCTATAATAAGGTAATAAGAAATACTAAATATTGATACGGTAAACATCAACAATGATAAAATATTGTAAGGGGAAGGTGATCCAAAAGACGTCACTAACGATGGCATGAGATATTATTCTACCACATTAATATTACATTAATTACCAATAATAAATATTAATAAATGTGTAACGTTGGATGTCACTAACAATGGCATGGCACCTTTTGATTTCCTTGAGGCAGCCATCGATGAGGTCCAACAGACACGACTGACAATCCGTCATCAACTCTGTCATGTGGACGTGAAGCTCCACCACATCTATCTAAACAAATCGTCATCATCACTGCTATTTTCATCATCGTCATCATCATCATTATCACCATCACTACTATTTTCATCATCATTATCACCATCAGTAAATGTCATAAACCCACAAAACACAATAACCACCTTGTTCCTCTCAAAGTGCTCGACCACGGACTCGCGAAACCTCGGCCACAGGTGAAGATTGGCCAGGTACAAACTCTTCATCACTCGTTCAATCTGGCAGAATCCCTTCGAAAAAGCTGGTGCATTTTCAGAGAAAGCTTTTATGAAACCGGTCTAAAAATTGGATATTTGAAATTTTAGACAAATAAATTTAATTCAAAATCAATGAAAGTTTATTTATTTTGTAATAAATTACTTTATTATGAGTAAAATAATATTATTATGTTTTAATAAATTTCCCCATTTGACATCTTTTTACTGAAAACATAAATTGCTGAACTAAAGTTGAGTGCAATTTAATTTGGCTCTCTCAATCAAATCCATCTGCAACATCCACCTATTCACCAACCTTGTTCTTCTGTCTGTACAATCTGAGAATGAAGGCCTCTTGACAAGATTCAATGACCCTGAAATACCCAAACATCAAACATAGGATTTGCATTAAAAAAATGAATGACTGAATCAATTATATATAATTGGTTTATTACTTCTGTTGCTTTGGTGCTTATTTACAGTCGTTTTGAAATAATTAAAATGAGTTTCAATTGAAACACAAAATAATCAAAACCATAGAAATTAATGCTGCCATAACTCATGATGATGCTGATCTAGATTCACTAACAAGTTATTTATTCCCCTAGAGAGCAAAGGTTACCTGTGAGCTCTGTTGATGATGATACCAGTGACGTGACCAATAGGAACCCTCCCGACCAGCATGTCGACCACTAAGATTCGCGTAGTCACAAACAACACTCCACCTTCTAGATACATTCTCTGCCTAAAAAAAAATATTAAACCTAACGAACATCCAACTCATTGCAATTTACACACCAATACATCACATGTTTCAATCAAAGAGAAATTATATTTTTTTTTAAATAAAAGCATAATATAAGCACCTCTCAGATATTCCCACATCAGCATTGATGCTTCGAGGGAGGAATGAAACTTCAGACTTTTGTAAAACTTCCTTGAAATACTCCTTCATCAAAAATTTTAATGTAAATCAAGCCATGAGAATTTTCAGATATTGCAGAGTTCAATTCCAGCCTAATAAATTTTAATTTTTCATTTAAGCAAAATATTAAAGTAAAACATGTCACTAAAGAAAGTATGAATGAAGTAAACAAAATTACAAAAACTATGAAATGAAAAAAATTTTTCAATTGATGAAAAGTAAAACAATCCACAAATAGAATGCAATGTCAAATTATTACTTCTTCTTGTGGAATAACATTGAGTACAAGAACCAGGTTTGTGGGTTCACAGTAAAGTTTAATGAAAGAAAGAAGAATTCTCTCAATTCCAAGCCCTCTAATTGACAAAAAAATCTTTTAAGTCACTCAATTCATCATTAAATAAATAGCTTTAATTTACAATTTAAGAAAAAATTTATTATTTCAGCGCTAAATAAAGTTTGACTTTGAAAGTTAGCTAGAATTAAGGTAAAATAAATGCGTTGAGCGTGAATCTTTGCATCTACTCCAGAAACTGCGGTTATGTAATCAGTTATTAAAAAGCTCAACTTATGAAATAACAACGCTTAAACCAGGCTTACTGCTTTAAGATGTAAAACAACTAATCTAAAGCACTGACAAAAATTCCTTACTTCGCCATAACCAACAGCCCATCGTTGCTAAACGAGTCAAAAAATATTTCTTGCTCGTAGTCCATTAAATCCATCTTTTAATTGTTTATTAAAACACACCGCCGTGAATTCAACTCGGATTGCCAAAGTTAACTTAGATAATAAAAACCTATACTAAAACTGCAGATAACATCACTATTTAAAATATAAATCACTGAAAATTATTTTGAGCGATAATTTAAATGGTTTTTAATACAGATTTAATATGAAAATTTATGAAAATAACACTAATACAAAACGGGTTGCATTTGTTTTCAAAAGGCGGTGACGTAAAGCTTTGTTTATCTTTCTCCAAAATTAAAAAAATCTGTATCCCCAAAGCAGCCAATAATGTTTCTAGTTCTCAAAAGATTTATTGTGCGAAGCTCTCTCATGTCATTAAATATTTCAAATTCCTATAGATAAAATATAATAGTTTGAAATAATTTCCGAAATGGAACTACTTTTATGATAAAATGGAATCACTCAACCACAGGAACTTTTCCAAGAGAAAGCGTTTGGAAGAAAATAGTTCGTTATAGTAATCCATCTCCGGTATCATTACAGTGATAAGTCTATAAGTACCAAAATAAAAATAATTGCAAGAGTTAAAATTCATCATTTAAGTATTTTGTTAAATCTAAGCAACATTAGTCTCAAATGTTCACATGACGTCACCAAATAGATTTTCGTAACCTAGGATTTTACATAAAAACTAGCCTCAAATGGTCCAACGGTTTTAGTTTAGTGTTTGTTCTGCATGGACTCAAGTGGAGACTGTGTTATAAAATTCTTATTCGTAGAAATTCTTTATTTCAAAGTAATTTTTAGTGTTAAGATTAACATGCTTAATTTTTTCTTAAAAATCAAATGGCAATCATTTGCAAAATCAATTAATAAACTATTTAAAATCACAGATTCGCTGGACTACTATAAAAATATTACTTATATATAGGAAATGTTTTTAAATAGGTTGAAATGAATTAGTAGTTGAATTAGAATTTTGGGAACGGTTATTGATCAAATCTACAATGGATACTTTCGCATTCAACCCTCCATTGGATAATTACCAAACAACTTACCATGGTTATCTAAAACGTGTCATTTCTCTTAGATTTGCCGTAAAGGTAGAGGTAACGTAATGACGAGAAAATTTGATTTTTCTCCTTTTGAATGGCTGTGAAGACACATTTACTCGGTGTGCGTGGTTCTCAAGTGCGCCTTGACCTGACCCAACTGATCCATCACTGGTAAAACCTATACGTCCTCTGATTCCCCGTGCAGCGTCACCGATGGATAAAGGACGTGTCGACCTGGACACACGCACTAACTTAGTATTTATTTTGGGTAATAAGAACCAAATTTTCCTGGTCACGATTTTGGGATTTATGTTGCTATAGGAGAATTCATAAGTTTTCAATTTCAATAATGGTAGTTGATCTACTTTAGAGTTTGACTTGCATACCATTTGCTAATTACTGGACTCTATTACAATACAAATTATGTTTACTTTCCATTGAGCATGTTCAAGGGCAAGGTGGAGTCATTGGCATATGATGTTCAACAGGTCCAAAACTATTTGCTATAGAAACAAGATCAAAAATCAAATGAAAAGGAGAGAAACAAACTCTTATCCAAACTTGACTAAGGAATGGTATTCTAACAATTTGGAAACTCAGACTTTCTAAAGCGAAGTGCCACTGGATATTTAATTATAGATTAGGACTTGTTCAGATTGATAAACAAATGTCATTGTTACTCTTATGTTATTTCAACCACTGGTGGTTTGGAAAGTAATTAACACCTGGCAATAAATATTCTACACTATTCTATTCTTGCAAATTCATAAAATGACTTGAATTTGTCTGTCATATCTAATAAAATTTTAAGACCAAATCAGAAACAAAATTATTCCAGTCATTATTCAGATTTTGAGGCCAATGATGTCAGTTGATCCTTTATCTTTGTAAGTTCCCTGACCAAAGTATCAAGGTTATCTCTTGTCATTTCCACTTTGACATTCTTCAAGGCACCATCACTCTCAGAATCTGCATGTGATGCTGCATCTTGTATCTGTTAGATTAATAAAATATGGTTCTTGAAACTACATACTACAATGGTGCACACAAGCTGGTTTACATTACTTCACATTTAAAGAATCAACTAATATAAACCATAAATCAGTAAAGAAGCTTAATCTCAAGTAACAAGCATTTATTTGGCCAAATATCAAATAGTACAATCTGTTTGTGGTTGATCACCTGTAGCTGTAATAGGCAGGTGGGTGTGGATAGTTGTGCCTGACTATTAGAGGAGGCAACCACATCAACTCTCCAATCAAAATCAGCTAATCTTGGAGCAAAAACTGAAACAAACAGATAATTTGATGCCAATTTTCAGCCAGTGGCAAATTTAAGCAAAACATTCGAGTAAACCTGAATGACTGAGTAACTTTTCCTTCCACGACCGAACATTTTTCACAATGAGATTTGTCAAAAATTTTTTTAAATTGTTTTGAAAATCACCTGGAAATACAAATTGAAGATGATGATAGCCATCCAGGTTTGTGGATGCAAGTATTATTATTGAATTTAAGTAATACATTAAAACAAATTCTTTGAGGCATAAGTTAGAAATACCTACTAGGAAAAAGTTTTTCAACTTCAGTGTTTTCTTGCAAGCCCTCAAGAACTGCTTGCTTTTCAAGGCATTGCAGTGACAGCAGAATCTGCATTTGATAAGTGTGGTGTGATATTACAGATTGACTGTAAATAACTTTGAATAACTCTTAAACGTACGTTTGTCGAAACATCCTCTTCAGTTGTTAGTGTTTTGCAGGTCAGACTCACAAGATTTGTATCGTCTTGCGATGAACTTTTTTTAAAGTTGAAGGCATCAATGCAAACCTTTGCCAGGGATTCTTTATCAGATGCCTATCGCAGTTTCAACCATTTAAGCAGATATGATAAAAAGCATAATATTGAAATTTCACATTTGTTTGTAAAGGGGGCGGATCTGATTATTTGATCTGTATAATAAGTTGGTAATTTAAAATATCAGTACCAGGTGCCAGGCTTACATTTAACAAGAGCTTAAGAATCTCAAAATCCATTGCCATTTCCAAATAAGAACTCCAAGTTATTATATTACTCTCCGCCGAAAACCCGTCTGTGTTATCTGAACACTCATGTAAACATTGGAGTAAACGACAGAATGTCTCACGAACAATAAGCTATTTTAATAAAAAATATTTGTTTAATAATTACAAAATATTTTTAACTATAAACTTCAACCATTGAATAATTTACTGCAATACCTTAATGGACTACAATAAATAGTCTTTCTCAAACCTTTCTTGGGAATTATTACTCTTCACCACTTCTTTTTTTCGTGAACATATCAAGAAAGGCAATGTGACTGATCAATATAAATAATCATTCGCAATAATAAAAAGAAAAGATGCGTTTAAACTTGCCAACTAAGTGCATAAGAAGTGAAAGAGTTCGGAATACACCCAGTATTCAGTCAGTTAAATTATGGACATTTTATAAATGTAAAATTTGATACAATAGAGTGATATGTATTCTTATTTAAGTGTTGAACTAAGTTCATTTAAAACGATTACTTTTGCTTTAGTTCCTTATTTTCATTGAATGCTCCTTACTTCTAAAGTATATTCAATAATCCACCTTATTAGGACACACGATAAAAGTTTAAATGTGTAAGAGCTGTTGGCAGAGCATTTGGTCGAGTCGACTTCAATATCATGTTGCGTGGGGATGTGTTTTCATTCCAGGTGGAACTGAACTGCTCCCTAGTAGCGTGAGAGATCATTCACAAGCAGGACTTTCACCCGCGGTTAAGGCTATGGAATGAAGTATCAAAATAAACTCTTCAAATCCATTGATTTTTTCATTATCAGCAAGGAGGCGATCGATTTGCAATCAAAAACAGCGACGGCCTAGTTTGAGGAAAAGGCAAAGTTTAAATCTGATGTCATAAGAAAGATGCTTAGTCTAAATAAATTGGTTTTGGAATTCGAACGCGATCTCAATTCAAATTGTCGCTCGAGGCTTGTGTGCCTGTAAATTTAAAGCACCCGCACGAGTTCTCGATCATCATTTTTGCGGGATAATACGTTTCGTGGCATCGCTTGAGAGACTGAATAAATACTGGGAAAATAAAAGTTTTCTGCTGTGGTCGCACAGTGGAGAAAAAGCTTTGAAATGCCTCTTCCTTCGTCGTAGATAGATGTCTGCATTTTAACAGCGGAAATATGATTGAAGATATGCCGGTATTCATTTCAATTGCTGGATATATTATGCCGAGATGTTATGAAGTGATTGACTGCCTATTTATCATAAACAAACAGTTGCATCGAGTGCGTCGAACATGACCGACACACTTTATCACGAGAGACAATTCTCCACAGATTATCTGTTTTCCCTCAACTATTATTACAATCAGAGGTCGTCGCGTCTTCCAGGTCAGCAGAATTACATGGAGGACTTTACACCTCTTGCCCAGAGATGTTCCCAGAAGCTGGAAAAGAAAATGTTTTGGGGACGCAAGGTTAACATCTGGCGGAGGTTCATATTTCCTCATGAGTTTCTATCGAAAGACTTGGAGAAATTGTTTCAAATGTATGCTTATCCATTCTGTTTCGATGGACTGAGGTGTCTTTTGATTCTTATGATTGCCCTTACGGTAAGACATTGCATCGTTTTATCCATTTAAGTCTCTAACATTTTGGTACTTGCAAATCAGGTCTCACTGTCCATCGTCAATTTTGTCTTCGTGTCTCGACTGTCGTTAGAAAACATTGCTAATTCCTCGCTCTGCCTGTCCTTCGTGGTGATTCTCATCTGCCTCCACACGAGATTCATGACTCAAAGGCTCGTGCCCGTCGTCACGATCCTGATAGTCATGCTCTGTCTGGTCTTCTGTGCCGTCTCGTTTGCCGTCGACGAGCAGACCCTCAGTCCGGGATTCGACCACAAAATCAACCCGAGGAGGATCATGTCAGGAGGATTCACTTTCTCGAGGGTCGAGGCAGTTTGGAGGCTCTGTTACGTGACGTTCGTTCTCTACGCCTTTGTGCCGCTCAAGTTTTACCTCCCCGTCGTGTTCGGACTGTTTGTGGCCCTCCTCCACAGTCTGCTCGCTGTCTTCCTGCCGAGTTATCAGCCAAATATGTCCCCTGTGCTCTCGAAGCAGGTAAAGTCACTAGAGGCAAACTAATTAGCTTATTAACTAATTAGATTGCTTGCTTTATCCCTTGATTGGTTTTGTTATTTAATTTTGTGATTGTGCTACTCGACAGGTCTTTCACATTTAATTATAATTGGCAGATAAATAATAAATTTCTGAACCTTTTATTTATTTTAATGCCTTGTGGATAATTTTAATTCGAGATCATTACTATCAGTTTTTGAGACCAAGTCATTTTTTTGTTAACTGTGTTATTTAACTACTATTATTATTATTATTATTATTATTATTATTATTATTGTTATTATTATTATTTATCCCTCCATCATAAATACAAGGTATAATTTACCACTAAAGAGAAGTCTGTTGGCTTTATTTATGTTTTCTCCAGAGACTTATCAGATTATATGCTGATCTGCAGAGGAGATTAAAAATACCTTTTATGTTATGCTTCTGGAAAATCGAAAATTGTTTGGTGTGATTCACAGAAACTCAAACCAATGCGCTTATCTCTCATGTCTGATGAGTGAATTAGTTCTTGATGACTTTGCATATGCATTATTATTGGTTCCATCGATATATCTCAAGCATCTCAGCAAAAAATGGGTTCTATAATTTTATAAATGATGATGCTACTAGCACCTCAGGCTAAGAAATTTCCTATGGAAAATGTTTACATCCCTCGTTGCAATGTAATATCTGACAGCTCTGGTTCTCCTTTCTTTATTTTGGCTCATTTATTTAAAGTATTTATTTACGATAGATTGTAGAATCTATCTTTTTTCCTGTTCTTTCAAAATGCCTTATCGACTCGCCTGATTAAAATCGAGCGAGAGTCCGATCACTGTTGCTTTTTTATTTGAATTCCCGACCTAAATGAAGTCTCAGCACTTGTTTTTTGAAACTCCGTCGTTAATCACAAACTTCTGACGTGTTATGAATTCTGTGAGAATAACGGGCCTCTACAGCTGAAATTATGAGTTCAAAATGTTATTTTAGTTCATTCAAATTGGTTTTACAACACATTTTGAAGTAGCTTTGACTCAGACAAAGCTCTAGGTGTGAGATATATTATGTTACAACATTTCGGCGTCCATCCATCCATTCATCCGCGGACACGTAGCTGATAAATTGTCATTAAGCGCTCGTCACTTCTCCATTACACCGTGTAATGTTATTAGTCTTTCTAAACATAAGTTACTGCAGAGTTTGAAAGTGCTCTAAAAAGCTTCTGCAAAATAACAGCCCTCTCAAATTTACAGAAAATGAAATTCATTTATTTATAAAACGTTTTGTAACATATCTTATTGTTTTATTCGGCCTCAGACGATTTCTTTCAAGCTAGTGTGTACTCAGAGTTTATCTTCCGAGTGATTCCAGATAGCAAAACAACATGAAGATTTCTACTCTCTGCCTGTTCTTTCATTTATCGTTTGTTCTCTCGGTCGATAATCTTTTCTACAGCTCACTCATTCATTCACTCGTTCAAACATTCACTCACTGACTCACTCACAAACTCACACGCTGTTACATTCACGATAGGATAAACTCAGTATTGCTAAATGGCATGATTGCTTAGATCAATTTAATAGCTATAGGATAAGACGGTCTTTGTCTATCAGCGCCAGATAAACTTTATCTCGGACTTTCAATTCACTTAAACTGTAAAATTAACAAACATTGCGAGTTGATGGACGGTCCATCATTTGTCATATCTTTGTGATGTTTTGTCCTGGTATGCCCTAGTACGTCTGCCTGTCACTCCGCTTGTCCGCCTGTCCAATCCGGGACTTTAATTTCTGTCGTAATTCACCACCATGGAGTCTCGATGAACATCACTTTGTAGAACATTTTTCCAGGTCATTGCCAACATGTTTTTGTTCCTAATGGTGAACATGGTGTGTGCATACTTGTATCGAGCCAGAGAAAAAGAGATGAGATTCTCATTCAACCAAATACGATCCTCAACTGCTCTACAACTCCAGCTTCAGGATGAGAACGACAAAGCGGTTTGTTTGTTGTTGCTCTCGTCTCCAACGCCACCATCATCATCATCATCATCATCATCATCATCATCATCATCATCATCATCATCATCATCATCATCATCATCATCATCATCATAATCTCTGCTATCATTATCATTATCATCATCAACATCATCGCCTTCGTCATCACTCAATCTGGCGCGCCATACTGTGTGATTTTAGTAAACATTACTGTCATCATAATCCAAATTATTTCCAAAATAACATCTTCTTTGTTATCATCATCATCGTCGAGCCAATCACAACGACTACTCTAGTTCACTTATAATTTATAAATCCCAAAGAAAGAAATCGGTCAGGTGATAATTAAATTCTCTGACGATGGCTTCAAAACAAATGTTTGATCGTGGAGCCTTTTAGTCTCCCGTGTGAACCTCTTAATCGATTAATCCATTTTCCTCTCTTCCATCATTCCAGGACAAGCTGCTCGCCTCCATGATTCCAGCAAGTATTGCTCTGGAAATGAAGGGCGACCTTCAGACTCCCCATCTGAGGGATTTTTTCCAGAAGGTGTACATGGAAAGGCACGAAAACGTCAGGTAATACCAGAAACATTTTTTTGTTATCCTTTTATTTACGGTCTTGTCTCTTTTTTTCTCTCCTACAAACTTTGTGCTCGGTTATGAAATGCATACCTTCAAGGTCCTGAATAAACCCGGAATAATAGTAATAATTATTAATAATAATAAATAAAACCCAGAAATAATAGTAATAATAATATTGATATAATATAAAATAATAACCGGTTAAACCGGTAAATTCTTAAATAATAATAATAATAATAATAACAAGAACAGCATTAATGAATTAATAAATGTAATTCAATGGTGACATCTATAATAATATTAATAATCTCTTTCATTAATAATCTCTGACATTTTTAATAATAAAGCCAAACAATCAATAGAAAAGTGATGCCTCCCATTAACCACTAGGACTCCCGAAATTCATGGCAACACCCGAATGATCGAACGATGGTGGATGATCATAAACCCATCTCATAAAAAGTTATTTGGTGTTTCTAAAACGAACATTAGGTTCACAGGTGTGCATAAAATCTCGGATGTGTAATTCAAGAGTTTCCCTTCTTTGGAAATTGGTGGTAGGCAGATGTTGCCTTTGGCGTTTATCACTCCATTTAATACTATCCATCTTCCCTTCCTTGCTCCAGTTTATTCATCCTCTTCTTTCCATCCATCCATCTTTTCCTCCTACATTTCTTCTTTCCAGTTTATCATGGATAGACCCATTCCTTCTTATCTCTTGTGAAAGTTTTATGCGCCTTTTTCATATCCGGGGCAATGAAATGTCTAGTTTATTTATTGATGCAGGATGTCGGGTGAAAACAGTTTTTTTTTTTAATTTTAAATTAGTTTATCGTTATCATCATCATTTTATATTATGCTTACTGTTGAACTTGACATTGGAAAAATTTATTTTGTATAATTATATGTGTAATTACTCGTACGAATGACTGTGCTATATCTCCTTTGAATGGCATTAATACGACCGTCACTTTTTGAAACCTGGAGATATATTTAATTTTTTTTATCATCATCATCATCATCATCATCGTCGTCGTCATCATCATCATCATCATCATCATCATCATCATCATCATCATCATTATTATTATTATTATTAGGCTACTTATCATAATTATATATCCATTAAAAGGCCATATATGCGCCATTTATGGTCATAACCAAGGAACAAGGGCCTCATATTTCACTCACCTTAATGCTCCAGAAGTTAAATTCGACTAACGAGTTTAAGTCGTCTGCTCCCAGATGTTGATTTCTTTAATAAGATTCCGCGCCACATCAAAGGCGCGACGGTTAATTGGCCACTCGTAATCTTAATTTCCATCAAAGTGGAGATTTAAATCTTCGAACGAATGAAGGCCTATGAGCAATACTTTTGATTCTGAATCGCGCCAGAGGGAGATTTTAACAAGTAATGAAATAATAATAATAATAATAATGATAATAATAATAATAATAATAATGATAATGATAATGATGATGATGATGATAATAATAATATATTATATAATATAATAACCGATCAAACCGATAAATGATTAAATATTATTAAGAATAATAACATTAATGAAGTAATAAAAATTATCCATTAGTGATATATCTTATAATGTTAGTAGTAAAATTAGTTATTATTATTAATAATTAATGAAATAATTATTATTATACTAAACAACGAAATGTGAAATATTATCGCGGATGTGTTACAACGTAAAGATAGTGTTTGGCTAGAGTTAATCTTAGATGATGGATGATGCTCTCTTTATCATAATTATTAATAAATATTATTATTATTATTATTATTATTATTATTATTATTATTATTATTATTATTATTATTATTATTATTGTTATTGTTATTGTTATTGTTATTGTTGTTACAGATATTACTTTTAATTGTTAAGAAATTATTGAATGCTTGGTTTAGCATCCTCTTTGCCGACCTGACTGGTCTGAGCATTCTGACGTCACAATGCAGTGCTTTGGAACTCGTCAGATTCCTCAATGAGGCTATGGGAAGGTTCGATCAACTGGCTGCTGTGAGTGCTTGATGCTTGTTAAGTGATAAATAATTAAAGAGCATAATAATAATAATAATAATAATAATAATAATAATAAATAATAATAATAATAATAATAATAAATAATAATAATAATAATAATAATAATCATAATAATAATAACAACAATAATAATAATAATAAATGATGAAATTATTTGGAAGACTATTTTTAATTACCAGGAAAACCACTGCCAGCGGATTCAGCTGCAGGGAGGCAGGTACTTTTGCGTGAGTGGCATCCTCGACCAAAGAACCGACCACGCCAAATGCTGTGTCGAGATGGGCATCGACCTCATCGATTTTATGAGGTTTTGTTTGCTTTCGTCGAATCTTTTTATTTTATTATTTTTAATGCCAGCTTTTCAACTTTTACTACTTAATTTATTATGTACATAAATTGTATTTATAGTAATTATCATCCTTGAAACCTATTTAAAATTACATGAGACATGAACATGATGATGATATTGAAAACGACGATGATGATGAAGAAGGGCGTGGCCTTGCATCTGCCCTGGAATAATTTATTGCCATGTTTTCCATATCTCCGTTCAATGGTTCCTTTAATGATCTGCGAATGTTTTCAAGACCTCTTTTGAAGTCATCCATGAGATCCAACTCGGCCCCCCATGGGATGTTCCACATCATTTCGCTATAGTTTCTCGCATTCATGACTTTCGTCGTCAGCGACAGTTTGTCGAGATGATGATGATTGACTTTGCGACGTGACGTTTAGATCAACTGATTGTTCTGCTTGACTGCTTGCTTACTTTCTTGATTGATTGGTTATCTTCAATCGTTCAATTCTCAATCACCTTCAGTCGGTTGAAATAAAAACTCTTATTCTCTTTAACATGATCAGCTTCGTGGCAAACTTGACCACCGTGAACCTGAGAATGAGAGTTGGAGTTCACTCAGGTCAGGTCACGTGCGGAGTGGTGGGAGTCGGCAGATGGCAGTACGACGTGTGGAGCGATGACGTCGAGGTTGCTAGTCTCACGGAGAAGGCAGGACAGCCGGGGTTTGTTGATCATCATCATCATCATCATCATCATCGTCGTCATCATCATCATCATCATCATCATCATCATCATCATCAACACCAATCTTCAGTCAATTAATAATATTATTAATAATCGTAACGAATGAAAACGGTTAAGTTCCTTGGATCTAATCAACTCTGATGACTAACCTCCTCCATAAGATGGGGGGTCCATTGTTTGACTGATGTGATTGATCAATGACTGATGTCCTTAATCAACTAATTAGTCGGCGGTAAATGATGGGAGGCTAATTGGAAATGGTTTGAGCAATTACTGAAGGAGTTTTAATGGAGCGCAAGTAACAAGTAAATATGCGTTGAATTCCAGACTCAGAGGAGCCGAAGATAGTTTTTTTTCGGTGAATGACGAAAATGCACCATGCATCGTCTAAAGTCATAAGTTCGCATTCCAATTCATAGGCGACGATATCTGTAAGCAGATATAAAATGAGATGATATCCCTATCGTTATGATGATACCGTCATCATCATCGTCGTCTATCTTCACTGTCGCACAGATTTTGCCACAATCATCACCGCTGCAGTCGTCGTAATCATCAAGTGATCATGACTTCATCTCGCCATTCTCATCAACTCTTTCGATGAATGTCTGATTGATTTTTTAAAATTGATTTATACTGATTTTTTATTGATTTTTAGTGATTTTTAGTGATTTGTATTTGAAGCAAAGTCCTCGTGACCTCCGCCACTCTGGACCACCTGCAGGAAGAATTTCCAGCGGTTGCCAATAGAAACAACTGCTCCAAGCTTGAGGCGCGAGGAGTGAAGACATTTTTTGTCATCAGCGAACACCCAAGAAAGGTGATGATGATGGTGGTGAAGACGATGATGAAGATGATGATGATAGTGGTGATGATGATGGTGATGATGTTACAAGGGCTGATTATGATGCTGACGATGATGACAGTAAATAATCACGTCATGATTGCCTAATTAATTTAATTACGAATTAAGTAATAAAAAAATCCATTAGCATAACTTATGAATGCAGTACACGTCAGAAACTCAACGTAATTCATAACGTAATGCGCACACATCGGAGACTGGAAATGCTTAGGGTTTAAATTGTTGCAACTTTTTCCAATTAGTCGACTTTGGTTTTCCAGCACTACTTCCTGCCAAAGTCCGCCTCGAACAGTTGCACGAAGAACATCGGAGGAGTTCTGTCGGCCATCAAATTCAACGTCGAACAACCTCTGAGCAACGTTGTGTCGAGGACGCTGAACTTTGTGTCGTCTGTAAGGAATTGTGAAATTGATTTTTAAATATTGAACAACAACATCAACAACAACATTAACAACAACATCAACAACAACATTAACAACAACATCAACAACAACAACAACAACAATGATTATTGTAATGCTCTAAGTCTAAAATAATAAAGCATGAACGTAGCCCCAACATTAATAAAAATGAATTATGATAATGAAAATATGATTTCAATTTGAAGAGTTATAGGAATAACAATGATATTTAATAATAATAATAATAATAATAATGCTAGTAAGGTTACTGATGAAATGATAATAAGTTTTAGAAATAAAAATTATGTTCAGTAATAGATGTGTTGGTTGAATGTACTTCATCTTGTGCATAAATATTTCGGTGCACTTGAATTAAATTTACTTCAATAAAATAATCTTTAATCTTCTGCAGAACAACTCCTTTGATGATGCTGAGGTTTTTATAACATCCAAAAGGTGATTTTGTTTAAAAGCATTTTAAAATTAAATATACCAAAGAATCTTAAATCATCTTAAATCATTTTTAAAATCAAAGAATTGCTTTAACATAAAACATCCTTCTCATCAGGAGTTTCGTTTGTAACATCATCGCTAATGACATTAGTAATAATTACATTAATTGAATTAATTGACTGATTTATTAATTTTATTTTTTTAAAATTTAATTCATTATTTTTATTTTTTTCTGCTTTTGCTACCTCCAACAGCAAAAAGTCTTCTTCCAGTTTCTCCGATCGTCACAGGAAGCACCTGATCCACGTGATTGGCAACAAATCGGTCAAAAAGAAGAAAACCGAGCACGTCAACTACCTCAGCCTCTCGTTCAAGTCGTCTGCTCTCGAAAGGAGTGTTAGATTTTGGTTTTTAATTTCTAGATTTTGTTGCTTTTTATTAATTTTTTAGATTTGTTTTTAAAAGTTTTCACTGAAGCAACTCGTAATCGAACGTGCAACCTCGGGATTCGCGAGCACGATCTGGCTCCATCGGCTTTAAAATCCTTAGTCGAGATTTGATTTCGTTCGCTTCAATCCAAACATCCAAACTATCACCGAGTTAATTAATTAACCAATTAAACTGATTAAGTTTGGTGCTGCTAAATTTAAATTATAATTGCTTCTTCTTTTGGCCATCAAAGCTGCCAAAGATTTATGAAGGTTTTATTTTTTATAATTCCATTTTCTATATTTTTTTTACTTAATTTTTTTGTCGTTGACTTTGAAATATAATTCCTGCATAATTGCTTGATGTTGTCGGTGGCAAGAACTCAAGAACGGTGATTGATGCCTTGAGATAATTTTTAAGACTAATGCCTATGTTTTTAATGTTGATGTTCCAAATGCTAATTTGGGGCACTTATGTTATTTTGCTCTCTTTTTTTATGAGACTTTGTGCACAATTAGAATACAGTAGTAAAATTACTATTAATAAGAATAATTATTATGACTAGTTCAAGTGATTAAAATTAATAATTAGTTACAAAACGATTATCTAATCGAATCATCATCTGCTAACTAGTGACATTAGGTCACCAGTGATAAGTCATCAAGTGACATGTAAGAGTTTAAAAGTTAAACACCTTGCGATAAACATTTTGCAAACAACCTTTCAGTTCAAAGCTTTGGAGGACGTTCAGTTTGCCTCGAAGTTGTTCATCTCTCTCATCCTCCTCGTCGTCTCCATGATCATCCATGCACTGATTTTGCCCAGGTGAGTGCTGTGATGAGTGACCTCGATGACTTCGTTCTGCCGAAACTTGTTGTGTGGTTTGGAAATTGCAATAAAAAATGAATTAACTATTGCAGAAGGATGAATTATGAATTTGAATTAAGAATGATAATAAATAGAAAATAAATAAAGAATAATAATTATGAATTAAGAATTTAATAGTATAAGGATATATAGAGTATGAATGTACTGTTTCCTGCCATTTATGGGATATTAGCTACCGTTTAAGAGATTGATTAACTTTGTATTAATTACAAACTAATCTCAAATTAATTAATTAATTGATACCAGAATAATTGAATAAACACTTTAAGGAAGACTCGGTTGTGTGAAGTTGAGTCGAGCTATTCGTGCTGCACTGGAAGATGCCATTAAAACCTGGGTTGATGATGATGTTTTACACCGAGTTTATTTTTAATTCAATTTTAAACTTTTTAAACGAATTTTAAACTTTCAGGACAATCTTCCTCCTCGTCTTCTTCTTGGTTTGTTTTGCATGGATCTCTGTGGTGCTCATGCTGGTACTCGGTTACAGGATCAGAGTAAGCTTGCATTTAATATGTAAATGTGTAGTATGAATATGCATAATACTAAATATTTTATTATATACTATTTTTGCCTGTACTGGCAATTATGCACAAACTAGTTATGTTAGTCAAGTGGTTTTTATCGTGTAAAAAAGGATTAAAGGTTAAATCGTCAGAAATATATGTGAATTAACAAGGTCATTTGAAGAATATAATGAAATATAATGAAAAATCTCTTATTAAATATTCTTATTAACTATTTATCTATTACAAGAAAAATATTGTGTCTGAATAATTTGTTGACATAATTATGACCAATTATATCCAATTTAACAAAGTAACGAAAACAAAGTAACTTTCGACATTCAGTGCATCGGTTGCGACGTGAAGAAGTCATTCCTGGCACGCCGATCCATCATCCTCGTCTGCATCCTCCTTCACTTTGTCATGTCTTTCCTCAACACTGTGAGTGATGCAAACATTTCTCCTGCAAACATTCCCATCATTGTTTGTAGCTTAGTTATTGTTTTGTTTTGTTTTTCATACACACGTTGGCAACGTTGAACAACGTCGGCACGAGTGTTTGC
This sequence comes from Whitmania pigra, assembly GCA_021613335.1. Taxonomy (NCBI): domain Eukaryota; kingdom Metazoa; phylum Annelida; class Clitellata; order Hirudinida; family Haemopidae; genus Whitmania; species Whitmania pigra. The sequence continues at coordinate 1,982,911 of JAJTWR010000266.1, forward strand.
ATTTGTCTGAAGGCCGACCGAACGCTTCTAACCTTTCTAACCTGTCTGATTTCTGTGTCTTAATTCTAAGCGTTACTTTAGCCGAGTAAAAATTAAGTATTAAAATTATAACAAGTTATAAAATTATCATAGCAATTAATGCATTAAATATACTACAAGTTACAAAATGTTATGAAATGGTTATAATTAATACATCCATTAAAATGTTACGAGTTATAAATTCTCTTGATAGATACTAGATCGCTAAAAATGTTTACAAACATTCCTATTCCAGCTATGCTGCAGAGGTGGCATAGTTTTCCCAGACAGGGTGGCATCCCCGTCGGAATCCGTGGTTTCTTTCCACCACCCGTCTCACCTGGAATGCCTCTCCCCGCAGTACATTTACCTCAACGCCCTTCCCTGCTTCTTCCTCGTTTTCCTGTTCGCTCGCCTCTCAGTATCTGCCAAGCTCAGCATTTGGCTGCTGATGTGCATTGGCTATCTCATGATCATGGAGTTTGCCAATAGGACCTTCTTCTTCAATTACGACTCCAAACTGGGGTTAGATGAAGTTGATTTTTGTATATTTGTTTGCTAATTGTATTATTAGCTAATTATTATAATAATAATTATAATTATAATAATAATATATATATACATAATTATTATTATTATTATTATTATTATATTATTATTATATTATATTATTATTATATAATTATAATTATGTATATATATTATTATTATTATGTATATATATATTATTATTATTATATTATATTATAATTATTATATTATATTATAATTATATATAATTATGTATATATATATTATTATTATTATGTATATATATATTATTATTATTATATTATATTATAATTATATAATATTAAATAATATATATATATTATTATTATTATAATTAATTATTATATATAATATAATATAATAATAATAATATATATATATTATTATTATATAATTATAATTATAATTATAATTATAATTATAATTATAATTATAATTATAATTATAATATATATATACATAATTATTATTATTATTATATTATTATTATTATTATTATTATGGTAGGCTTAGTTGATTATTGTTTACAGTGTAAGCGAGTAGTATTGTTATTAGAATGATGTCGTCTGCATACTGCTTATGAGTTTCTGATTCATGGTTTGTGATGATAATGATGTTGAAACTAAACGAATGGAATTGAAAGTGTTTGAAAGAGGATTACAATCGCTTGTGCAGTTTATTCTCGAATTATTTATGGATCAGAATCCCATGCCTAAGGTTTTAATATTATCACAATTTGTAACATTTACTACTGTCAGTTAGATACTTCACAACAACTTTATGATGCCACGAAATTATTATCTCATTCGAACCGAATCGAACAAATCAACAAATCTAGGGATTTCCCAGAACGAAAATAAAAAAAAAACATTAAAGATATTTGGTTCTCATTATCCGAGCATCTGAGTGGAACTGATTATTTCAGGAGCGAGATTCCAAGTGATGCTCCTGGAATCCTCATGTTGCTTCACTTTGTTATTGCTCTCTACCTCAGCAGCAGAGACCTGGATTGGCTCCTAAGACTAGGCCACATCTGGCAGGACCAGGTACGCCTCAGTTCGTGAGGAAGATTCCTTTTGATGTTCTTTCATTTCATTTTGTTGTTAAATTATCTTCTTATTCGTTGATTCTGTTGGAAACATTTTATTGTTAATTTTATTAGTTGGAGGATTTATTGTTATTTACTACTTACTTTCACTATGGTTTATTAATTATTTTATTCGATAATTAAATTTTTAAATTCAGGTGAGAAAACAGAGATTGGAAGTGAATACGATGGAGAATTTGAACCAGGATTTGTTCCACAACCTGCTGCCTGACCATGTCGTCCCCTACTTTGACAATGTTCCAGAGAACAAAATAATCGTTAGATGAACACGTTAATCAAAATTCATTATTAAATAAAGTAATTTTGAAATAATTAATTATTCTCATCGGAAAATATTTGTTGCAAGCATCACCCGCAAATTCACGAACGAAATCTTTGTATGAACTGTCATTGATTTCCGTTCAAACGTCTGCAAAAAATCAACATCGATAATTAAATCCAATTAAATTCAATTAAATTCTGATTATTATTATGAATAGGCCAACCATTATAATAAGTAAAAATAAATATATTTTGCTCCAGGACTTTTACAGTCACAGCTACTCAAGAGTAACAGTGATGCAAGCCTCTGTGACCAACATGTCCCAGGCCCACGGGGAACTTATGAAAAGGTCAAGGCCATCCGAGAGCCTGAGGGTGCTCCACGAAATAATATCGGCGTTCGATAAGGTGTCGTCGTTTGATTTGCTGGTTTTGGTTGCTCGTAGATTGAGTTGCTGTCGTTGAGAAGTTATGAAGAACAAATTTTATTAATTATAATCATTGTAATTCTTTTGCAGTTGTTATTGTAATGTATAATAATTAGTTAGAACTTTTCAAGAGGACCTAGTAAATGAACATTTTGTTGTATTACGTTATGTTAATTTTAATAAAATCTCTTTTGTATAAGTCACTGTAATTTGTAGCTGCTAAAAGTATTGACAATAGATAATGATAGTAAAATTGTTATCAGATAATGATTATAATATATTATCAGTTGTTTATGGACAATTAAGATCTTAAACTGCTCCTTCAGTTTTGAACTACAATTCCAGGTTCACATGGATCCGAGGTTCATGTCGACTGTGAAAATAAAGTCTTCTGGGCCGTCTTATCTTGTTGTTGGTGGTCTCAAACCTAACAACAAGATTGATGTTAGTCAAACAATACAGTTTTGATTTTGATTTTTTGACAAATATTTAGTGCTACGATGACAATGATGATGGTAGTTATGAGATAATGATGGTGATGATGCAAAAAGTTATGATTATGATCTCCAATAGGACAGCAAGGAGAACAAGAAACTGCATCTGAACATCATTATGGAACTGGCTCTGAAGATGAGGGAAGCACTTCTGCCCATCAGCAGAGGTAGACTGATGTTCAGAGCAGGTGAGCAGGTGTTCATTGGTGCAAAAGAAAAATAACGAAATAATAGTTAACCGTTGTTTAATTAATTAACCATTATTCACCATCATTATAAATATTGATGGTGTTATTAGCAATTGTTGACTACAATCCTTCTGCAACAAGAATAATGAAGATAATATTATAAGAATGTGAAATTCCAACAGGATATGAATGTTGCTTGAAAAGATGAATAAAAGTATTGAAATTGTTAAAATACCAAATAAGGAGCATTGACTGACTCGACAATAATATCTCATTCTTGTTGCTCAGCGAACCCAACAATAAGTTCAAAACGCAGACAGTTTTTGTTGTGTTAGGATATTTGTTTCCATCCAGTTTTTGTATTTGTTGAAGGAAACATTTCAAACAGCCGGTCTGTACATGTTCCTCCTGCCAACGAAAACATGATATGCTTAAAAAATTTTCAGAGATCTTTTTTGCTGCACTGTTTTGACTTAAGCTTCAAGATCTTTGTATATGTTTGATACATAAACAGTAACCCTGTGAAGCAATTTGTATCACGTTTATAAACATTACGAACAAATGACACAACAGAATGTTTAAAGCCAATTCTTTTCTTGAAATGTTCGAAGGCGTTGATCTCGGACCTGCGATAGCTGGAGTTATCGGAGCTCGGAAACCCCAGTACGAAATCATCGGTGATTGCGTCAACACAACATGCCTGCTGAATTCAACAAGCCTGCCAAACTGCATTCAGGTATTTTTGGCATCTTTCAGTAAATGTCTAAGCATTAATTACTTTCATGCCAACATTTAATGACTTGATAACATTGATTATTTAAAAATTTTAAGAAATTCAAAACAATTATCTTTCATTTAGCTACTACATTATAAATCAATAATTTTACAAAGTAAAATGTGATAATAATTGCTTCAGGTTTCTCAGACTGTCTATGAAGTTCTCCAAGGATGCTACGAGTTCAAATGTCGAGGAATGACCAAGCTGAAAAGTTCAAGAGAACACTTGACTTATTTCCTGTCTGGTGCCCATCCTTCAAAACCAACCAGTTTTTTTGACTTTGAAAAGGATGAGGAATTCCTACCTTCTCCTCGCTACAACATCGGTCAGGACAAATTTACTGAGCTTCCAGCGTTCGACCACTCTATCAAGAGGCCTCAGCCCATTACTCCTCAGACCCCCTCGAAAGCACATGGTGGCAGCCAAATGTTCAACTTTTCTTCCATTAACAATCCGGGTTATTTCCACCACCACAATGACAGCCTCTCTGCATTCTCATCGAGCATCCAGCCTTCAGTTAAATCGACTGAATTGCATTGGAATCAATGCGACCGGCTCGAGTTCCAAAATCCGAACCAGTTTAAGAAAATCAGTGGCACAAGTGATTCGAGGTCGCATTTTGTTTTGAATTCACAAAATCCTCCGATAAACACAGCATTGCACGGTCCATTGCAACACATCTCAGCCTTTATCCCTGCTGGAGGTTTGAATGCAAATACAGTTCTGTCTGGGAATGGTAAAACATTACCGAGGATGACAAACTTTGAAAACTTCAATGAATCGCACGTCAATAAAAAGCCTAATGATGGGAACAACAATTCGTATCCTGACCACATGCATCCATGTAACCCGAACTGTTCCCAATCATATGAAACATCACCAGGAACCGGTATAGCAGACTGCCAAAGCCGGCTATGTAGTCAAACCAGTTCAGAGAAAACAGATGAAAATATTGATGCTTCAGACTTTTGGAGGAGCGAAAGCAATTTTTGCGAAAGAAAGCCTTCTAACAAAGACAGAGAAATTGAAACGGATATAAAGGTTACGCCGAAAAACAGCGTAAGACTCTCGACCTCGGACGTTGAGGACATCGAAGCCATAATGAAAGAAATTGGAGCCAACCAGAATAAAAAGTCTGAACTGTACTTATCTGAAGAGCAAGACCGCTCGAACCACGAGGTAAATGCCACTGAAATGCTTTCATCTGACCAAAAGGATGAAGGAGGCCTAATGCACCTTGAAAATGGTATAATTTACACCAAAAAATTTGTCGACAGTTCCAGGTTAAAAAGCTCTGGGCATGTGGCATGCTCAAGCCAAATAGGAGCCTCGTTGTATGATAATGTCTCTAAAATGCGCTCATCTGGGAAGAAAGTTCAGGAAAGAGACAAGCCAAACACAAAATTGCTTGCTGGTGCAAATGGTTTTCTGAAAACCTCAGGTCCTGTATTACAGAATCCCCCAAAATCAGCTTTCATAATTGTGAGAAATAATACCAGCAATGCAGGGCTCAAATCACAGCCAAATCAAAATTCTAGGGCTCCTCTTCAGAATGGTACCAATGCATCTTTAGCTAAGACACTACTAGCTGCTAACCTTAATTCAAAACTTCGCCTGCACCAGCAGTCCCTCAAAAAATCTGAACCAGCAAAGCAAAGCCAGCAGCACGAAGGCACCAATTCGCGCCATAGCATGGCCGTACCACCTCAAAACTTGAGGGACAGATGGGGTCATACAGACTCGCCCACAAGGAGTAAGAGTTTGGACAGGATAGTAGTGGAACTCAGTGATGAGCTGAACTCGTCCTCATCGATAGGAGAATCGAGTCCTAAGATGTTGCAGAGGACTTCGAACAAAAGGGACATCGCCTCCCTCTGTGCCAACGGGTCGTCCGGCAGCGAGAATCAAAAGCAGCTGGGTTCGGGGCTCCTCCAGGTGAAATACCCGCAGAAGTCGAAAGCTCGGAACAATCCCATGCACCTGACGCCGGTTGCAGACCGACTGAGCCTTTCGTCGTTTAATAGCGAAATGTCGAGGTCTGATCCTGCCCTGAGCTACGAGTCGAGCTCGGCCATAGAGTCGGAGTACGACAATTACAGGCCCGGCATGGCGAGCGACGAGGATTATTTTGCCGTGGAACCGGTCAGCGATGTCGAAATCGACATATTCGACGACGCCAATGTCGACAACGTGAAGGTGGAGGAGGATTATGAAAACTACAATTTTGACTCTCTGATGACCGGCCAGTCGAGCAAGATGACTGCCGAACTTTGATTGTTTTTGGAACCACTTTTGCAGCTCGACTTTGCAGTCACGGCTGCCATTTCTAAAAGTGCCTTCAGCACAAGGTGCTCAGATGTTCAGACGTGCAATGTTTTATTTATTTGTACTCAGTAATATTTTTAGTTCTGATATGTTGTTCACTTTTGCAATTTGTTTTTTGCAATGACAGTTACCTAGCTATCCATAAATTGAAAGAATTTGAACCTCTGTAGTTATGATAGTGGTGGTATTTATTCGAAATTATTGTTAATTATTGTTAAATGGTCATTTCAAGAGGCATTTTATTGAACAAGTCAATGGATTGGAATGGTTAGTTTTTATTTTAAAAAGTAAATAAAAGTCACAATAATTTTAGTTCTTAATTTATAAATAAGTTAAAGGTTTTTTTTACAAAATGGTTACGATCACTCTCGCAAGTTCACCCGTTACGATCACCAACAATGAAGCTAGGATGAAACCAGAGAAGGTCTGGTCTCACTGGTGCAGAGCGATTAACTTCAGGGCAAGATGGAATCAAGAGTAATAAATTAGTTTGTTTACATAATCAGTATAAAACACCACCACCCAGGGAGAGTTTGCAGTGAAAGTATGGGATGAGAAAACAAAATGACACAAATATCTTAATCTTTGAGTTATTTCGATGCGTTGACAACATGTTTTGCTGCTAAACAGCTTCCCTGCATGCGGCATTTTCAGGACCAAATTTGTTGATGGCGTCCATCAGGGCACTGATTTCGTTCTCCAGCGTTGTTATGTCACTTGTCAGCTGGGTTATCTGGTTCAGCTGGCTTTGTGTCTGGGTGACAAGATCTGCGATGAAGGCAAGTAGGTAAGACAACAGAAATATGAGGAACGTGGCAAAATGTCAGCATTGATTGTGAGTTCTTGGGGGCTTTATAAATATTATATGTCGAATGAGAGAACAATTACCAAAGTAGTTCAAATACTAACTAGTTGTTAATAATAACATATCATCTTAATGATATATTACCTTTTGGTAATTACTAGACATTATGATATTATGCAAGTTGTGATGTTTGGAGGCTACCTGACAACTTAACTGGCTTGTTAAGATTATTGAGGGATGACCAGAGGTCGTTCATGCACGTTTCCATCTGGTTTTTGGTGACCAACCAGGTGCTGTATTCACTCATCCTCATGGTGTAGTTGGTGTTCAAAATGACCATATTGTTAGAGTTTCTCAGTTCATTCTGTAATTGGTTTGTATTGATTAAGACAGCTAGTGAAAAATGTGAGTTCATTAATTGAGGCATTAATAATTTGAACAAATCAGATTCGTGTTAATGTAAGGTATGTTCAATATCATTGTTTGAGCCTAATTTCCTGGAGAATTGAGAAAACTCTAAAATGAGTTACGAAATATAATTGCCAATAATCCCATGCAAAATGATGGAAAAAGTGTTCCACGACTAACAAACTCCACGGATTGAAGACTGTTGTTGACAAGCGACAAACTCCCTCTGGAGCTCATGACAGAACTCGAGATGTTGGAAAAGGACTTCTTGACGGGATCGAAGAGGCTGGTGCCATTCGTTATGGCCTGGTTGATCAAGTCTGCTGCTATCCTTGTTTCGTTGGCTTTTCGATTTACCTGGTTGTGATTTCCATGCAATTAGTTATGATGGTTGATATTTTTAAATAATAATGTTAGATATTTTTAAGTAATAGTGTTTTATGTCTTTAGAATAAATTTTATAAATTAGTGGTGCAGGAATCAAATAAAATCTCTTTACGTATTTGTTGACATTTATTCAGTTATATTTCCTATCGATGATACTAACATCGTCAGACATCAGTTAGCTTATTCATTTAACGTAATTATTTAGTATTCATATAATAATTAATTAATTAATAATAATAATAATAATCCATTTCTTTTATTTATTTTAAAGAACAACTCACACTCTCAACATTTGAAACAATAAGTGATGCTTGGCCAGTATTCGAGGAGATACAATTTCTGGTCTGAGCGTCCAAAATGCTCGATGAATTCATGTTTGAAATCAACTCGTTCATCTTTGCCTGCGTCTGTTGAGTTTTGTTGCTGGAATGATGCAAAAATTTAATTTTTTTTGATTGACTTTTTGCTGAAAACTTTCAGTAGTAATAATTATCAGATTACTATCATTACTGAAATTTATCACGGAAATAGCAATTTTAAAAAATGTCACAAAGTGCTAAAATTTCTTTTCTTATAGAAACTAAAAAATTATTACAATTTATATTTTAAATTAAAAAAAAGTTTAAATTAAATATAAATATAAATTTAATATTTGTTATTTGTTCAAACTTTCGCTCACACTGCGTCTTGAATTAGACCGGTGAGACTCTGGGCAGCGATGGAACTATTGTCCGCATATCGAGCGAGATCAGCCACGAGGTCTGGTTGCACCGAGGCAGAATTTATTGATTGAATCAACTGACTTAACTGTGTTTTGGAAAAAAAAGCACATTTGATGTTTAACACATTTTGTTGGGTGGAAAAGTTAAAAAATAAATGTCACGACTACTTTTCTAGTAAACCTTACTTCTTTTTTTATCAAGAACAAGGGAATTGAAAAATAATTGTGGATTGTATTATTTTAAATAGCCTAATAATTTTGTTTTTGTTATTCTTTTTAATTTATTGTCATTTAAATTCAAATGTAATTACTAAACTCAAGAGAATCAAGCATTAAATAGCAAATATTAACTTCAAATCATCATCATCATCATCATCATCATCACCATCATCATCATCATCACCATCATCATCATCACAACCACCACCATCATCATCACCAGCACCTACCTGACCGGAGTACTGATCAATATTAGTTGAGAGTATAGAATTCATGGTGTTGATATTGTTTGTCACGTTGGACGTTTCAATTTGTTTCTTGGCTGTTGAGAGGTTCAAGATGGCAGTAGTTGTACTTTCGTTCAAGGATTGGGTTAAGTTCTGCATAAATATATTATTTGCTGAGTATTATATAATAGTTTTAGATAAATAAGTAAATTCTTATATTGTTATTAGTTTTATTATTTGGAACAAGTTTTATTTTTGAAAATTCTATCTTTCTCTTACCAATTCAGACTATTCTAAAAGATGATAGTAAAAGATGATAGATTTGTTTAATTTATAGTTTTGATTTTCTGACGCAATTAAATTATTTTTAATCATCATTATCATCATCACCCTCACCATAACCATCATCATCATCATTATTATTAATATCAATACAAGACCAACGCAATATCTGTATGCTGAGGTTGCAGCATCTTGGGCTGCCTTCAGGATGAGGTTGGAATAGTTCTGGAAACTTCCAGAATTGCCGAGCAGTGCATTCCAACTGGTGTACTGAGTGACCGAGGCATCGAGGAGTGTCTTGGAGACATTGTGCAGACTCACGGAGTTATTCAAGAAGTACCTGAAGATGATTGATGATGATGATGATGATGATGGGGCAATCCAAATCATCTTAGTTAAGCAACGGACTTTAATCAAATAAATAAATAATAAATAAATGGATGATGACGTTCTAAGATATGTAAACTTACCCTTCCTGTGTTGTTACATTAGTCATGTGGTGTAATATCATGTAATATTTTTATACAACACATATCAACATAAAAACTCATCCAAATTTATAACCAGCTTGACACATCTAAACTGAAGAACCACACCGTAATTGTGGTCCATGGGATTCAAATCTAATTAACCAAACAACCAGACTTTAAGGCAGGAACAGTTGAGTAACAAATTAGATTAAGCGAATTAGTGATTATTAGCTATATATGTCAGGAAGCGAAATAACAGGACAACTTACTGAGAGGTGTCAAAGTCACTACTGAGAGAGTCAACAAGCTTCCCAGTGTCCGACATCCTACGGGCATCGAGGTCCAACTTGAACTGAAAATCGGGTATGCTGATTCGAGCCATGACATCCATGGAACTAGTGAGGCTCTGGTTGGACCTGGTCATGGTGCTGTTTATGACCCTAGAAAAATAAATGTCTGAGATCTTGAAAATGGTATTAAGTACTTGGGAACAATACCCGATGTGTTTGTTAGATCACGTTTGGTTTAAACATGAATAAGGGCAAAGACAACCAAAACCTAGAGTTAATATTCTATCACATACTAATATATAAATTGATTTAACAGTTTTATTAATACCAGTCTACTAAATATAGATTAGCTTAACAGAACCGACAGATAACATGTAAAATAGTTGAACAGGTATGCAGTCACAATCACAAGAGCACAGAAACTTCTCACTCGACTCTGGCTTTCAGTCCGTCGACTGCAAACTGCTGGTTTTGAACAAGCTTGTCCAGGGTCACGATGGAGTTGTAAGCCGACTCTGCACTCGAAAAGATGTTGGTCTGATTGTTTCGTACGGAATTAAAGGTGATGTTTAAATTCGGGAGAGAGATGGACGGGTAGACGGGATCTCCGGTTGCCAAATTGTTTTGATCGATTCCGTCCAGGAGATTGTTTCGTGCCGTCAGGTTTGTCCAGTTCGCACGACGACTTTGGAGGTCGAACTCGTGTCTTATTAGTCGGGAAGGAACCTTCGAATGAAGGATGAGTTGAGAATGGATGAAAACTTATTTTACATGTTTTTAAAAAGTCTGCAAATTTAATTAAATTGGATAAAGTTAAATTAGTTTTAAACATGATCTGGCAAAATGTTTTTTGTAAACAAATTTACACTAATTGATTAAAATTATTTTTATTCATTCAACTTATCATTTTATGATAGGAAGTAGAGATGAAATTCTAACATCATACAAAGACATGTTTGTCAAGTTGTCTCTCAAAACATTGAGCTTTGCTATGTACAACTCTGAAGTGTTGAGAGGCTTCAACACAACATCCAGTCTCCAGCTATAGTCTGCCACTACTTTGCCTCCTACAAGACAATGATCAACGAAATCATAAACATAATAATAATAATAAAATCAACTTTTTAATTTAGTTCCTTTAATATTCAATTTTTAACTTATTCATCCAATTTAACTTCAATTGTAAAAAGTCAGATTAAATCAAGCCAAGAATAACAACACTACCAAAATTCTTTTGTAAGAGATCCGAAGTTTGTGACCCCAATGCAGACAGGTTTTTGTTGATGATGCTTGCCCTTTCAGCTAAACTTTTAAAACATGAGCCACATGATGAGCAATTGGGGTAAGTTCCTGAAATATACAGAAAATCTTAAAGTTTTATCTATTACTTTTTGTGTGAATGGTAATTCTAACCAATGCAATGTAATTTTTAAAAATGTCAATGTATTTAAAAGTCAGAGATAAGATTTTTTATAAAAATTAAATCACCTTTTGGCAGTAGTGTTATTCCATCAAAAGTCTCTATAAATAAGAAAAAAATGACATAACAATGTTAAATGTTAAGAATGATGTGGCTGGGAAGCTCTTATTGGCAAGTTATATGAATGAATTCAGCTTAAGTTGTTGAAACCTAGCTTCTCATAAGTAAATCTTATTGGCATTGATTCATTTTGAAATGTAAACATTTATTTACCAAACTACAATTATTTAACATCCTCTTCGTAATTTTTCTACTGGACTTCAAAAAACTTGATTTAGGCTCTCATTTCAAAATAATAATTTCAGAAGAAATGCAAACAGTTACAGATATAAAGGTGATGACTAACCATTTCTGAAGCATATGTCGCATGCTCGCCCACTGTAACCCTCGAGGCACTGACATTGGCCATCCTTGGTGCAACTGTTGTTTCCATTGATGGTATAGTTGACCTGGCAGGAGCAATTGGCTGCAGAAATGTATAATCTTAGTGAAATGTTCACATATCTTTCTGTGTTAATATGTTTACATTATTTCAAGAAATCATAAGTTTCTAAGCATACAATTATTTAATCTAAAACGTCAGGGTTTCTGCTGACACGAGGTTTCTGATTTGGTCGAAAAATCTTTATAAATCAGTAAATAAAATATTTCGACTCAATTGAAGCAACTGTTGCTGGTAATTCAATTTTAAATCACACTAAATATAAGCAAACAAGGCATATAAACCGTCAGATCGTACAAGACGAATCCGACGATAAAACCTTAGATAAGGAACTTATTTAGTTGTAACTAAATGTACAAATGACTCCTAACTGTTGCAATCAGCTCCGTACTTCTGACCATTGCACTGGTCGCACTTGACTCCAACAAAATTGCCGCTGCAGTCACACTGCCCAATTGGCTTGGAAACAGAATTATTCAATTGCTCAAGTAATCAAACTACTCTAAGGAAGATTAAAATCCAAAAACTGGTCATTTATTAATTACTTAATTAGTTAACACTCAATTTAATACACCAGCTTCAAAAAAAATAATGAAATGTAATGTGCACTACGTCAACAGGTAAACTTATAAAATCACAAAACAATCTAAAATGCACTCTTCGTGCACCAAATTTTGCACTGATTCGCCAATCACTCTTGAATTACGTAACAAACCGAGCAGTTAATATTCCCATTGTTAGTTCCATGGATATTGCAACCACAGTTCGTACAACCAGAACTGGAAAAGTTAAAGAATCCTGGCAAGCACGTGGAGCAATTCATGGATTGATCGACGCCAAGCAAGCAATTACATTTGCCGGTGTTGCTGTCGCAAGGTGACCAAGAACCAGTTTTGTTGCAGGTACAGGCTGTGAATGGTGGGAAATCCAGGTAAAAGGAATGATATCATGAGAATGGAAATAGATATTATAATCGTTAGTATTGCTGTTGTTTTCACAACTTTTGTACATTATCAATCAGTTAGATAATTACCAATTAGCTTACTTGGTACAATCCCCCATAATGATCTTTATAGAGTTTCAGGATAATGGTAATGTATTATAAACTGTGATAATAAAAGTAACTAATAGTGACCTTGACAGACTGTAGCGGGGCCAACTGGTTCGAGGCTGAAATACTCGGGCTTGCATTGGGAACATCCGATGCCCATCTTGTTGCCCGAGCAGTTGTTACATTCGCCAGTGACGTTGTTACAGTCGACGGTGCCACCACAGTTGCATGGTTGGCACATTCCACCACCGATCTGATGTCGCGGTAAATTTGATCATTAACTATGGCGGTAAATGATGTAGAGTAACACAAGAATGGAATTTAATGAATGCCATGAAGCAGATAATAAACTGAAAATAATATTTTATTAACGATTCATCAATTCACAATTCTTCAAATGATAGTGACCGTCAGATTTCCAGGTGTACCATAGTAACCGGGACCACAGGAATCACACTTGCTACCCGAGTAGCCCATCTCACAAGCACAGACAAAGGACAGCCCTGAAATGGAGCAGTTTCTGAACGGCGAATGGACTATGGCGCTCGGATCGTTCACGTTGCCAGGACACATGCACGGCTTGCAGCTGTCTGAAAGTGCATGAGGACATAAAGCATCACGTAAGAGGTCAACAGTTGAGTCCTGTTTAGATTTCAGTCTTAAAATTCAATTCTGACCTGGCAACTTGGTGGTCGCATCTCCATAGTAACCGGGCATGCACTTGTCGCAGTGGTCCCCCTGCGTGTTGTGAGTGCAGCTGCACTTACCCGTGTCAGGGTCGCAAGTGGTGCCCGGGAATTCGTGGTTGTTGCAAGTGCACGGGACACATATTCCGTTCACCTTCGTGTAGTCAGCTGAGCAGGATTCACAGAACTGACCCTGAGAATGAAAGTCGAGGAGTTGATCTCTGCATAAGTACATTCTGTCAAAGTACACTCTACTTTTCATGGCCTCACCTCGTATGTCGGAGGGCAGACGCATTGTTCAATGTTACTCAGCGGAGCCTTATCAGAGGCAGGATTGCTTACCCCGTAACCCATGGTGACGTTGATCAAGGAAGCCGTTGATCCATTGGTCTACACCGGAGCAATCAAGTCAGCATTCACAAAAAAGCTCGATGGTTTCAAATCAAACCAAAAAAGCAAAAGATTCCTACTGTGGAGAACTTGGCTCTGATCAAAATGGTCTGAACATTGTAGAGGACTTGTATCATCTCGTCGTATGAAGGGTGGCTGGAAGTGCCGTTCTTGAGCCAGTATGACTCACTGATCATAATCTGTATAGATAACATTATTAATATTGTTATTACTATTATTTATTATTATTACTATTACTATTACTAGTAATAATATGATGATGATTACAGAACTTAATGTTATTAAAATAGGGTACAGAAAAAAATTAATTACGCTGTAAGTCGTAGGTTGAGCAGACGACACGTTGAGTGATGTTGTGAGGAAGTAGTTGACACCGTAACCCTTTATGATGACGTCACCGTCCGGATAGAGAGGAAAGGGGGTTATCAGGGGACCTGGAGGGACCGAGGGTGGGTACTGGTTGAACATGAGAGTCAAATTCAGCCACTGCGCATAGGATGAGGCTTTGAATCCGTTGAAGCACGTCTCGGCAGTGCATTTTGTCGGTGAGGCAAAATAAAGCGGTGTGTCTGTTCCGTCGGTGTTGGTGATTTGCCAAAACACACTTGAGAATTAATTTGGCGGATGTTAATTATTAATAATATTATATATATATAAAATATACAAAAAACTGATCACATCATTTTAAAGTTATTTACATTTTTATTTTAATTTCTTAACTCAGATAGATAAAGCAGTTACAAAAAAAAAGGAAATTTCAAGAACGTTTCCTTACTCAGGAATTACGAGAGTTGTACCATAATCAACATTTACAGAACTGCCATTCTGCCTCACACCTGTCCATGCTTCCCCAAATGGAATGGAGGAGCCAAGTGATGGCTTTGATATTGAAACAGCCTGATACCTGGAGTGAGCAAGTCCCTTTATTTGTTTTTACAAAATTTGTGATTTGTGATTTATTTGTAACTTTAATCAATGTTATTTTGTTTAATAAAAATCTCAACAAAAAAAAAACCATAAATATTAATGTCAAGAATATCAAAAATAACTTGAAATGTACAATTAATCACGTCTTCAGACAACATTTATGAATAAATAATTGATTCACTTAATTTTGGCTTTCATGCTTTTCTTAAAAATCACCAGTTTCTTGTAACTAGAAACCATTTCTTCACCTATTTCTTTTAACTATTTTATTTTCACTTATTTCCTTTTTTATAATCCAAATTGCATCCACGTCAATTACTTAAAAATGCAAAATCTTCTCACCAGCCCTGGGCAGAGGTACAGTTTTGTGATACTCCACTGCAATGGCACTTGAGACAACCGTCGCTGCTATAAGGGCCGAGCCCGAAATACCCTGAAAAGAAATTTTAAATCACATTCAAATTATCGATGTCTAATAAATAATTTAGTGATAAACTATTATTTAATTGAATTAAATTGGAGAGTTACAGTAAGCAGTTGTGCGAAAGCGAATGTGGCATGGCAATTTGTCAAACACATCTCTAACCTGGTTTGCAGGTATCGCAGAAGAATCCAGTGACCTGTGCCCTACAATTGCACGCACCGCTGACAGGGTCGCACAACGAGATTTGACTTCCTTGGACGTTACATCTGCAAGAACTGCAGCCTAAATTGGTCAGTCCGTAATACCTGAAATATTACACAATAAATAAATAAAATTACTTAACACGATCAATTTTTCTCTAATCATTGAATCATAAATAAATCTTCTATTCGCATTTAATTGAATATATTCCGGAAAAAGTTGAACAAAAGAAATTCGATCCATTTGCATCGTACCCTGGAGAACAGCTGGTGCACTTGATGCCTGAAATGCCAGGTTTGCAGAAGCACTGTCCGTTGTCGAGACAAGAATCGTTGACGATGAAAGATCCAGAACATTGGCATGGCTGACAGCCTGCGCCTGAAAACATGCCAAAACAGCATTCAGAACCAAGAGAAAGACATTCATCGGGTTAGCATTATATTTTTGTTCAATTAATTTAGTTAATTTTTTTTTGCAATTTTACAGTTAGAATTCTGTCTTGGACATTTGTGCCTATTTATCTGAACGATTTTTCTTGTTACTCCAGAAAGATCCCTCCTCAGTCTTGGACTCATTAAAAGCGAGTAGATTTTTCCAACGTAATGGTGGACGCTCATTAGTCGTAATACTATTCGTAATGTTGTTCAAGGTAACTTAATATTTATAATCACTGCTTGGAGTTAAGTTAAATGAACCTAACAAGAAACAAAAATATAGACAAAAAAAAGTGATGATAGCGAAAACCTCAATCCAGCTACCTGGATTAAGACCTACCTGTGGTCAGTCCAAAGTGCTTGTCGATGCATCGGTCGCATTTCTCCCCAGTGACATTTGCCTTGCATTGGCATGTTCCATTTTCATTGCATTTCAAAGTCACAGATGCATTGGGGTGGCAGCCACAAGCTGTTGATGAAGCGAAATATTAGCGATAGTAATCTTGTGTTCTCTTGATTACTAAATTCTTCATTTATTCGCCATAAATATCTTTTTGAACACCATTCAACCTACCAAGGCACCCATCGATGCTGAATCTGTAACTGTTGACGGAGCATTGTGAACAGTTTCTGAGAAAGACGTTGGGTTTGCAAGGGCATTGACCACCGACTGATGAACAGCTTTGGTTGTAACTGCCCATCACGTCACAGTTGCAGGCTGTATAATTAATTGCATAATAATGATTATGATGATGATGATAATGATAATAATAATAATAATAGTAATAATAATAATAACATCACTTAAACATATATGGCGCTTGTTTATGTGCGCAGCATTAGTCAGTCGTGCAGCCAACAGATGAACTCATTGATGAAGGTGACTCAAAATGTCCCAACAAACATTTATAATGTTTCTTGTGTTCCGTTGAAGTCTCAATTTGTCATTTCTTTAGAAACATAAAGGGATAGAAAAAAAAATGCAGACTCGATCAATCAACCAAGTTGTTATATTAAAATATTAAATATTAAAACAAAAAGAAAATATTAAAACATAAACAAATCAATTTATTCATTTTCTAAAAAAAAACAACAAACTTTGTTAAATTTACAAAATAAACTGAAATTAAATTTACCATAAGCCTGATTGCCAAGATCGATCATGAGTGAGTAATCAATAGCTGGACAACCCAGGACAGTTCTGTTTGGGCTGGAAACAATCATGTCTGCTTCGAAACACTGCCTCATTAGAGTCTTCATCGAGTCATTGCTAGCCGCAAATGAAGTCAGGTTCTCGATGTTAGGGAAGAAGACAACCTGACATATGCGGTTAGGCACAGAATAGATTTAATTCTTGCTAAATATTTAAAAATTACTTTTAAGAGAAAAGCAGACTAAAACAATAAAGATAATAAGAACCAAATAAATGTTTTGAAATAAAATTTGAAACCGGAAACATCGAAATTAAAAAAAAAAAAAACGAACAGAATCGAGGAGGATGCTACTCCCAGGGGCACCTGTTCGGGCAAGCGGAACAGTCAGTTTGACGTCATAGTCAACACCTTTGGCAAGGCAAATTGATCCAACAAGCCTTGTGAATCCTGCCCGTCATGAAAATCAATAATTTGACAACTTTTTTTTTTAAATGGCAAATTTAAAAAGATATCTTTTTAGTCGTCAAATTCTTACATTTGTGATATAAAAACTTAGGCATTGAATCTCAACAAAGCCTTAAAACTAATTTCTACAAAATGTAGCTTTGGCTTAAATGAGAAATAAATGATGTTGCTTCGAATCTTGTAAACATTTCTTGCAAACATTTTCTCAGAATCTGTCGGCTACCTGAGTTATCCTTGATATTGATGGGTCCAGAGAGAGTGACAGCTGTTGAATTAGGACAAATAGGATCACTACCAGTTGCAGTCAATGGTGTCACAACTATGGTAGCATCGGTAGTCAGGCTGCTCTGAAATGTATTTTGTACTGTTGTCATTTTTCAAGCACGCAATCATTAATAACAATATTAATTTTAAATAGAAAATTCAAATATAAAATGTTAACTATTAAAAGTCATGCGATCGATTCTTAAGAATTCTTAACTGACCTCGTATCTCAGGACCACCTGATACAGGGCTGACGTCAAGACATTCGCCTTGAAGTTCAAAGTTGCAGGTGGGGTGAGACTCAGAAATCCCCTCCCTGTAAAAGTGGCTCCATCGCTTCCACCACCAACTCTTTCCACGATGTTGGCAGCCTGGCAGAGTAAAAGATTAGTGTCTACTGTTTTCAGAATAATAACAAACACGTGACTTCAAAAGCAACGTTTGAGTTTGAAAAAATAAGCTTCCATTAAGAGATTATTAAAATTAAACAAAATATATTTTAAATCATGGGTTTAACATTATTTTTTTTAATTCTAATTATTAATAATTATAATCCCCGACAAAACAAACAAAAGACCAGCACAGAATGCAATCAAAAGAAAAATCGGTACCAACCGTGACATTCCCAAAATATTCAGCCTCGAATTTGTAGAAGTCCAATCGTGGACCGAAGTAGCCACTGACAGTTGAGCGGCAAGTTCTTGATGTGGTGAAGCTCTTACAAGGGCATGTCCCTGAGATGTCGCACACTCTACTTCCAGAAGCACCCACATCGCAGTCACAAAATGAGCAGCCTTCGGGATTGCTCGAAGTCAGATTGAAGAAGCCAGGCTGTTAAATATTGTGGTTGTGAGCATGTTAGACTTACTTATTCTGGCTTTTGTTTTATGGAAATGTGTGCCATGTTATGTATATGTTAGTAACAAATTTATAAATTATTAATACTAGCATATTGTACTCTATCCTTGTCTACTAGAACTAGATTAAATTGGCTGCCGTACCTAGCAAAACTATATACTAGTAATAATAATAAGTTATTATTTACATACTATTATTATTATATTATTGTTTTTTAATAGCTAGATTAAAGTGGTCGCCATACCTTGCAAGTATCACATCTAGGTCCAAAGGTATTGTTCTTGCAATTACAAGTTCCATTTGTCTTGTCGCATGTGGTAATGCCTGCCATCTCACAGTCGCATCCTGAAAAATAAATTGTAGGGCAATAATTCTTGATTCCTTTAAAATAACTTCAATTAACAAGATATATTTCAATTGTGAAACCACAACCAATTTAATATATTACTTCAAGATATTAAATCTCAACCTAAAAGGTCTAAACATTCATTTAAATATTTATTCCTTTGTTATAAATGTTCTACTTATTTACATAGTTAAAGGCATAACAGTTAATATTTAAAATGCAATAAATGCAGTAAGTGCATACTAACATACAACTCAAAATACAATAACAACAAACAAAAACTATCGATCACTCAATCAGAATAGCAATCAAGAAACTCCATCCATCTTTCAAAACAAAACCACTCCATTCGTCTTCTTACTCGAGCATCCTTCAGGGGCAAGAGGTGAAAGGTCGTAACTTCCATCCGCACAAGTGTCACACGTTCGACCTAGGACCCTCGCCTTGCACGGGCAATAACCAGTGGAATTGCAGGAGATTCCATTGCCCGACGAGCCAACTGTGCTGCAGTTGCAGGCTGAATAAAATCATTTTTAATACTTTGGTTAAATTGAGTATTATAAACATGCTTGGAAATTATAATGTCCAATATTTTCTAATTTGTAATATTATTATTATTAAGTAATAATTTTTAAATTATATTTTAGCCTAGAGTTTAATGCTGGCTAGCCAAATGATAACAGATGGATGGATGGACAACTGTCGGAAATGAAAGACCGAATAAAAGTTATTATTAGCTTTATTATTATTATTAAAATTAATCAAAAATTATTATGGTTAAGAACTAATGAATTTTTTAACTCACGTATGCAAACGTCCAGGCAGTTGTAAGCTATGAAAACAAAATTAGGAGATTAAAACATTGCACTAAAAAAACGTGAAAATCATGCGGGCTACCGACAACTACAAAACAGCGTACATGACGTAACATACAAATACTGGCAACATCTTACATTTGGTCGAAATGCCGTCGAATCCTGAAAAAAATTATAATTTTATTTTTATCAGAATCAATGCAATTGGAAATGCCAATAAATATCTAGTCATGTTAATATCGCATTTAAACTATTTTATAATAATAATAATAATAATAATATTAAACATTACTTAAACCATTAAGATCAAAGTGTCACACGGACCTGTGCAATTGTTTCCAGAAGTAACCGACGCATTTCCAACCGGGTTCAAATAGTAACCAGTGGCGCAGTTCTCGCAATGTGTGCCCGAAGTTCCATGGAGGCATCCAGTGCAGGAAACAGTCGTGTCGAGGAAGTTGTATTCGCATGAAGTGCTCCTGTTGTTGCAGTCACATGCTGTAGTGGAATGTGACGAAAATGATATCATACAACTAAGATTACATTCATTAACATTTATTGTTATTTGATAACTGGCATGTACAATGTACATGTAACTTCTATACAATAATTGTCGCAATCACATCATTTTTTAAAATAGACCAGAGAATAAAGACAAAGTTTCACAATAACAAGGTTTCCTGAAGTTATGAGTTACTTAAATTAGACTAACCATTAAATTACAGGAGTCCAATATGCAATATGGAATTATTTTAAATATAAGATGAACATATCTAAATATCTCATGACCAGCATTTTCATCCATCAAAAAAACTTTAAACTTCAACTTGATACCCTGACACTGGAAGGCATTTGTAGGTGTGGCCGCTTGCCAAGTTACGTTGTTGTACAGAGGCTGGCATTTCTCACAGTTGTTACCAGCAGTGTTGTGCTGACACTGACAAGTTCCAGTCTTGGAAATTGTAGACAAATTGTTACAAAAAGGATCAAGGAATGAATTTTCATCAATTACTTACAGCGCCATCGCACTGAGAAGCATGTCCGAAGCAGGCACATCGATAACGAATGTCTATATCTGAGACGGTGTAATATGACAGATTTAGATTATTTGTTATTGCAGGCATCTTAAACTTGAACTGTATGGCAGAAGCCATGTACTGTCTTTGGAGTGCCTCATCATCATCGAATTCTGAGTTCGATGGATTATGAAATGTCATCTGGAACAAAATCACTGGATGCAATGTGTTCATTGATATTGGTTATTGTTGCATATTGTTATTATTTATTTACTGTAAATCGTTGTTCATTTCTTAAAGTTTATATGAAATTTCTGACTGAAGTTTAAAGAAACACCAAATTACCGTGGAATATTCACTACCACCACCACTGGATGAGTTCCAATCTTCACACGGAGCCTTGCCATTACAATCTACATCAAGATATTCCCAG
The DNA here is from genome assembly GCA_021613335.1 of Whitmania pigra. Lineage (NCBI taxonomy): Eukaryota > Metazoa > Annelida > Clitellata > Hirudinida > Haemopidae > Whitmania > Whitmania pigra. The sequence goes on from JAJTWR010000266.1 coordinate 2,004,279, forward strand.
ACTTGCCAAATATTCCCATCATATCCCTGAATCTCCATCGATCTAGGCCTCATATTATTTGCTATATTATCAGATGTGGTAAAAGTTATCTTAATTCCAGTTATGAGGAACGTATTTGTGAAGTTGACAACAATCGACTGTCCATTATACGTTCCGTCAGGATTCATTGTTAAGGCGGAGACCCAGTACGTGTTAAAATTACCGTCAGTTACAGTTATATTACCAATGTTACTTACTATCTTATCCCTCAGATTCTGTAACTGCTTCTCCAAAGGATCACACGGAATTGTTTTGTCGCCCAAAAAGAAGGAACCATTACAAAAACTGCTGGCGCTAACAACAACGGGACTGGAACCGTCGAGAATTAACGAAGGTGGAGGTTCACAAAAAGTTCCGTTCGAGCAGCTTTGTCCACAAACATGGTAAAGTAACAGAGCAAGAACACAGTAGAAATAAATTCCTAAGTTCCTCGATTTCGACATAATTGTTAACATTATTAAACGAGTTTCTCAATTGTGACTCATAAATGCAACTTCCCAGTTGTATTGTACCACCATCGATTGGCAAACACCTGTGAGTTGATAAAATTGCGGCGGCAATACTAGTGCATGAATGCGTCTCACTTGCCTGCGTATGTCTTATGGTAAAATGTCGCGTAAGAAAACTTTTCATGTTTAAAAATATATTTAATTCGGTCATTCTAACCCAAGACAGTTCGAATGGGGAGTGCATTACAAAGATTTTGTATACATATAAATGCAACATTAATAAAATCAAACTGAATTCCATCGAACCATAGTAACTTGACTTTAACGTTAGTTTTGAGTTACAAGAAATGTGAAACTCGGCCTTAGATTGTTAGAGTTTAAGACTAGAAATAAATTAAAAGTAGGTTAGTACTAAAGCATCCACCGCAGGATATAAAAGGCACTTTGGCAATATCGATCAATCAACGTGAATACACGAGCAAAATGTTCTTTCTTTTCTGTAGTTTTAATGCTGTGCTTGGATAAATGAATAAAATTGCTTAAAAAACAATGGATCTAAAAGCATGTCAGTAAAGGTTAATATACCCCTCGATTAAAGGCTTGAAGGTTGCATTGATTTGGCTAGTCAATATATTTTTGATAGAACTTCGAAGGATAACAATCCAGGCACTTTTCTACTATATTATAACACGGATAACATTTGTTTTACAACAAAAGACAAATAAATGTCAGCAGTGTTAAATTCTAAAATATTATCTATAAAACGACGTGTCCTAAAACAGTTGGTGAACCAAGCCTCGTATGAGTTTCCGTTTGGGATTTTCCTGATTAAGCGTTCTTCAATTAAAGACATTGTAATTGATTAAATTAAAGGATTAATTTTGTGATGGTCTTCAAATTGAGATTATTTATACGACTGAGGAAGTGGGCTTTGGTACTGAAAGCTTTTTTGTATATAAATAAATTAATTAATCGTCCTCAAAATGTATCAACAAAAAGCTCTAATGACATTTTCCAGAAAAATGCCGAGGTGATTGGTTTGAAATTGCATTAAGTGCATAAAGTGTGAAATTTAGAACCATGTTAAAAACAGTCATTCGTTCATCATCTTCATGAAGATTTAACCAAATACGACGCAGCTATATAAAGTCTTGGCGAGCCGGCGGCACGCTCACCTTAATAATTCCTTTGGGTCATTGGTGTGAGACTGACACCTCGAAATGTTGAAGGGAAATTGCGTTATATATTTTGTTGGAAATACAATGACTAAGATTCGATTTAGTTGGCTTTTGTATTTTTCTATGATAATGATAGTTTGCGTTTTCCATATGGTCTCGAGCAAAGGTGACACAGGTGGAAATGAAAGAAAAGTCAAAAAGATATTTAAGTTGGATCATGAATATTTGGGCAAAGGTTTGGTACCTTCAAGAGTCATGGAAAGTCCATTGATTGATAATTATGGTTTACCTGGCATGTTGCATGAAATGACTATTGAAATCCATGGTGGCAACTTTCAGTGCTTTTACCAATCTTTACAAAAGGGTGCAAAGTTTTTCTTATATTTTCAGGTCAGTAAAATGTTTCTCTTATGCTTAATACTACTCGTCCTAGCCTTTATTCTTTGCATCAAAGGTAACAAGAGGAGCTGATAAGAACATTGATTTAGAGGTCATAAGACCTGATGGGATTAGTTTAACAAGTTTCCAGTGGACAGACCAGGGAAGACACGACGATGAGGTTCCAATCGATGGTATGTACTTAGACTCCCTGAGTAGGATTGGGGTTTCCACCTCTTTTATACTGATATTCAACAGGCGTATATGCCATGTGCCTGGACAACAGGTTGAGTAAATATTCTTCCAAAATTATCCACGTGTACATGAATTCTTTCTTCGACACCGATTGGGAGAAGTACGTCCAAGATTACCAGGATTCTGTGTCGAGCCTGGCTAACTTCAGTGTTAGCAATTTACTCCTCAAACGACTCATTTCCACAGGACTTAGATAATTATTTTATTTCAGAATTCATTCCAACATATTGATTTGAAAATAAAAGAAATGCTTACCTTGATAACTTGGGATGGCCAGGTGATCATAAAAGACTGGTATCTAATCAAAGACAACAACGCCTATGTTCTCTATCTGTCAGTCTTCATGTGTGTCCTGATAGTAGTCACTTCAGGACTTCAAGTCATCTTTGTTAGGAGGCTTTTTGCATCCTCAAGCTCATCTAAACCAAGGATCTGACTTTGGCCAGACGGGAATGCTAATGTCCAACAGAATTAATTTTGCAGGATTTTGCTTGTTTTGGACATGACTAGTCTATTTTGAATGGTGTTCAGAGGATAAAATATCTCTGCTGCGGTATTTCTTTCTCATGATTTGTGATCATATTCCATTTTCACATTTGAAGCATATTTATATGTCATGCTATTTTATTCATGAATCTGTATTTGTCATGCTCTTCTCCTTGGTTTTATTGGGAAAATAAATGAATTTCTGTTAACGTCGAGTGTTCAAATATTTATTAAGCAGAAAATTTAGGAATAGTTGTTATGCTGAATCTCTGTTATGTATGGTCATTCATTGTACAAATGTCAGATGAACTTAATTCATTTGGGATTGAATTTTTTGGAAAGTACAACTTGCTTGAGGTTCACAAAACCTGTGAATTCCACTTGGCAAGGCACGAGCCAAATTATCGCATGGAAATGGAATCGAATGCTCCCTTAAAACCAAAACAAACCAAAATAAAAAAAAAAGCATTTGATGACAAAATTGAAAAAGTTAATCTGGAATGTTCAGGTAGGAAGAAGGTATCCTGATAATGACTAGTTTGCAATGACTGAAGCCCCAGCACCGGGTTGGGTGGCAAACAAGGCAACGTCGATGGTGGATTGTGGCAGTCCCTTCTTCGAGTAAAAGTCCCTCATCTTCTGCAGGAAAGCCTGAGCATCTGCCTCTCTGACCAAAGACACCGAGCAACCACCCCATCCTGCACCGGTCAGTCTGCTGCCGAGAGCTCCGTTTTGCCTGAACGTTTTGAAGCGTTCCAAATGTATAACAAGTGTGTAAAATGTATAATGACGTGATCATAAGAAAATAGCTAAACTAAATATTATACAACATTTCTTCTTAAGAAGATCTTCACCATGTATGGGTTTAATGTTTCACCAAATCAGTGGCATGCATTCAGCATTGTTTAGTAGTTTGAAGATTCTCTCCATGGTTAGACAAAAGACAAAACATTGAAATACTCATAACAAGAACAGTTAGATTATTGAAGCTAGAGTGTTGTTAGCACAAAAATTAATGTTGAAAATGGCAGCTGAACTACATGCTACTGACATTTACTGTGAACATCTGTTCAAATAAAGGACAATGAACATTTCAGAGCAATAGAAAATCAATTGTAATAAAATAAAATAGCTCAAAATGTGTTTGCACTCACATGGCGTAGTCTACGATTTCGTCCAGTTCCTTGCAACTGCACTGGTAAAGGTCCCTGCAACTTTCATGACTCTGCTTCATCAGTTCACCCAATTGTTTCAAAGTTTCCTCCGAATCTCCCGAAGAAATGTCGCACATGCTCTTGAACTCGAGAACTCTAAGTGCCTCAGAGTAAACATGGAGAGCTCGGTCGTGCAGCTTGAATTCCTGAACTGTAATTTCTCGTGAAAATTAGTGGGAGGGGCAAATGAATATCAATCACTCTTTCGATTTGCATGGCTTAATTAGCATCATTCGATAAAATATGCATGTCCTCAACCAGCCCGAGATCTCAATTAAGGGCACTTTAACCTAATAAGCTTATTTTAATAAACCTCCCACAAAATATGCAAATGATTTGAATACCAAATGCTCACCATGCCTGGATCGGGGACCGAGAGACAATTCATTCAATTCCTCCTCCGTGACATCCAGCGCCTTGCATATCTCCTGCTTTGAGTAGGGCTCCGGATGAAGCTGTTGTTTGGCAAGAGCAATGCATTCGACCAAAGACAAGCCAAGTTTCTTCTGCACATCACCCAATCTCATCAATTCTCTCCAGTTCTCTCCTTTCTGTTTAGCCAGAAGCTGGGCTGCCAGTCGGCACTCTGCAACTCTGATGTTGAAATGATCTGTGGCGGCCTTGTTCATTTTCACGCAACTGTTCGCAACGACAAATATCCCACCCTTGGGAATCTGCACGTCGGTTCCTCTTATTGGGTTGAACTCCACAAGTTTGGCCTGAAAAGTTAAGTTATGACTTGATAGATGTAATAAAATAAACATATTTCAATAGAAACCACATAAAATCAAAGCTTTCAAAGCCTAACCTTTCCCTTCAAAGCAAGGAATGAAATGGACTGATCCATGCCTCCTCCTTCTGTTCCAATGTACCTCTCACATCTCTGGCAAGTTTCTGCCAATTCAAGCTGAAAAACATTATTTTATTTTTTCAATTACAAATCCAAGTGACATTAAATTAAATTCAACTGAATAAGTATTTGCTGCTTAGTACGAAGCTGAGGTTTATCTATATTAAAATCTATCTATGGTAAAACAATTATCAATCTCTTGAACAGAAAAGATAAATATTATTCGAATTTCAAGCAGTAAAGAACTTTGCTAGACTCCACCTTAGACAACTGCAGTCCAAGTGCCACAGTGGTTGCAAGAGCAGACGAGCACACAAGAGCACTGGAGCTCGACAAGCCTGCGCACGAAGGAACCGTTCCAGCCATGAGGATGTTCAAACCAACACTTTGACCTTCCCCACACCTTTCAAGGATTCCCTTGTATCCACACAAGAAATAGTGATGCCACTTGGGAGCTACTTTGTCAATTTCATAAGAGTTGCACATGGTTTCATGTGGCCTGCAATGGTAAATTTACAAGTTATATAATTCTACTAACTCACCAGAAATAAAATTAACAAGGTTTTTCAAGTTCGTTTATGACTAACGCATATTTGCTGTTAACGTTTGAGAGCTTGATGCTGCCATCTGCAGTTTTTGAACCAGCAATGAGAATATCCTGATCAATGGCCATTGGCAAAACTGCATAACCACAATAATCAATGTGCTCTCCTGCAACAATTGAAAACGACTTTTATATCCGTCAATAAAACATTTAATCAGGAAAATCCGTCCGCACCAATTAAGTTAACTCTTCCTGGAGCCCTGCATACAAATTCTGGCTGGCTTCCATAAATGTTTCTGAACTTCTCGTTCAATTGGTTCAACCTTAAATGCAAAAAAAACTAACTTCAAAACTAAGTTCGGCAACGTTAAAACTGATATGCCGGAAAAAATGACTAACGGAAAATGTTTATAACATCAGATGTTCCCGCAAAAATCACAATATACCTGGATTGTTGATTGTAAGATTCACTGGTGATGACAGGTACCAATTCAGCCATCCCGAATGTTTGAAGTTTAAGCACAATATCACTGAGCAACGTCAACGACCAACAATCAAAAGATCATTATCAACTCAGTTGCGAATCTTTTGTACCAGTCACAGGCCAAAACCACGTGGCTCATTCTTTTGTGATTTGTATACGACATTTTGGACCGTTCGCTAATTTCAGCTATAACGAGCATCGCAAACAACACATTCAAATGATAATACAAAAGTTATATTTGTTCCGATGATTATTGACCTATTTCTATTATTTCTCGTTGCGCAAGTACAAAGTGTCATTATTTGGTTACCCAGAACAACGACTTCCAGAACAAAAGATTCTTGAAGGTCGTGCTTTGTCGAATATATTCTACCACGTTAACGGATGAGTTTATTACAAACAAGGTAGCAGGCCTTACACCTTGCTGAAGAATGCAAGGGATACATCCAGCCAAGCCACTGAAAGTATTTAACATTCAAACTGTCAAATTATTATTTATATACACCCCAGTGCCAAATATTATCATTTCCTATTTATTAATTGCTAGTAAAAGAGATAGAAATCATAACGTGAATAAAATTGGAGAATAAAAAGTTTAATCATGGGATTCCTGAGTATTTCAACATTACTGGAGAAAGATTATGTTATGTGTTAAGATTATCCTACTCTGATTCATATCAACATGCTTACTCAGAATAGTTTATGTGAACCCATAGCAGAACGAACCATTTACAATTTAACAAGGTTTAACACTACCGTTCATCACACTTTATTACCAACAGTTCATGCACACATGCCACTTTTTGTCAAAAATGCAACTATTTACAGAATTTGTCAGACTTCATTTTCTCTCTCCTGAAAAATAAATAAAATTGTCAACACAAAGTGAATACAACAGAAACAAATTCAAACCAAAAATACAAACAAACAAACCTATCGAGAAGCGTTTCATGCAAAGTTCCATCCAGTCTCGCCTTCTTGATGTTCGAGCGATCCTCTGGATTCACTCTGATTCTTCTGTCTTCAAAGCTCTGAAACTTTTTCCTGAATTAGGGAGAACATTATTATTATTATTAATATTATTATCAATTAAATGCAAAATCCATCAGACAAAGTCAAACATATTTTGTCAAAAATTTCCACGGCAAATCCATCAGAGGCGATTCGGAATTATTAATCAGAAAATATTACTTACACATAATTCAATTCCACGTCCTTCAACTTCCCAGAGTCGATATCTGCCTCTGTTTTTGCTTTCTCTCTCTTCGAGCAGGAACGAATCTAAAATGAAAAGTGACGACCAAGATTTAGAAACTCTAAACTCAAAACATTGGAAAACCTAGCAAAGGAGTTAAGTGCTTACTTGTATGAACTCGTTGTCTCCTGCTGTCTTACTGCTGCAGAAAATGCCTTCGTTGTCGTTGGTTAAAAATCGACCATTGTGACCCGAGAGAGCCAATTTTCCCTGTATTAATGAAATAAAAATGACATAAATATTTCAGAATTTAAATCATAACGTAAGGGAAATAATCATAACTCATAGAATTAAACAATTTCACCATTTTTTTCATTAATTACGTTAAAAATTTAATGTACTAAGCTAATGTTCCTAATAATTAATTAATGTTGCTCCTAATAAAGCTTTGGCATTAAACTGTAGTCATCAACTAACATCTTGAAACACTGGCTGCCACTGCTCCCTGCCTGAAATTGCGTCTGCCCTAGCAACAACCTTTCCATCACTCTGCACACCGAGGTACTTGTGGTAGCCCGACTTCAGGGCAATGTGGGTGTCAGAAACTCGTACGGCCGTAAAAATCTCCTCGGCGTCTGGTCCCTCGCCTATCAAGAACAAAACAATGTTGATAGCAATAATTGAGAATTGCACCAAAGGAGATGTTAAAAATTGGAAATTTAAATAAAGCATGGGTACAAATGCAAGAAAGAAAAATACCAACCAATGCCATGTTCTCTTCCAAGACTTAACAATCCATTGTCGAGAGACTTGATGTACGTCATCTCACCCATTTCAATGGCTATGGATCCGTTGATTTCAAGGAAGTCCTCGCAGTGCCACCAACCTCCTGGAATTGAAAATGAATTAAATCAGATGTTTGATTTCAAATAACCATGGCTTTAGAAATTTCGATTAATTCAGTTTATAAAGTTATTAAATTATTAGAGCTTCATACCATGTCTCAGAGTATTCTGGTTTGACTCCAATTGTTCTTGAGTTTGTTCATTGTTTGCTTGTTTGACTTTTTTAATTCTAGAAGTAGTACAACGCGACATCAGTCAAACAATTATATATCCATTATATTAATATAACCAGTACCAAATAAATTACAAGACAATTTTCTGAACGAGAAATACAAATATCGTCGAGCACAATGTAAAGACATAAACAATAAAAACAATTACTTTTTTTCTTTTCCTTTTCTGAATCTAAGTTTTCCTCCTTTAACCATAGAATATGGATCAGCCATTTTGCAACTTTATAATTAATTAACTAAATGTTTTGGTCGTTCGAATGTTTTGGACAAAAAATTCAACTATCTATGTTTTTGTAACCCAGTTCAAATATGAAGACTCAGTATTTAAACTAATAATTTATTAAAATTTTATTGTATTTTAACAAGCAATTTATTGATTAGACAATAAAATACAACGATTTTTCTAGCAAAAAAAACTAAAACAATTAACACCATTCGTGAAATGGCTAATAACCTCCTCTTCTTTATAAATTATAGTTCTACCTATCAATACAAATTGTATGTTAGTTTTTTTTTTAGATTCGAAACAAGAAAGCATGTTCTTAAACGGACTTGCATTACGCAATAAAAAATATAACTCAAATTTCTATCAATGTGTTTGAGATCTCAATGTTGAAATAAAAAATTTATCAGTAGAGAAATTGTTGGAATAACCAATACTCTCCCTCCGCTTACACCACTTGGAAGCATTGATTAATCCAGGCGTTGTCACCATGGAGACAATCAATTGTTTAGTTAGAAATTTGTTGCTGGAAAGTATCACCAGGTGCACCATAATCGCGCAAGTTTGTTCGGGAGAAGAGAGGATACTGACGATATGCTGGTGAGTCCATTTCGTAATTTTAAGTCAAGGTTTTGCGTGGTTATGAAGAAGAAGAAGAAGAAGAAGAAGCGATTGCCATTGTTGTTTTATTTGGCTGTTCTTGGCTGCATTTGAAGCAGTGAAAATTTGGATCAATAAACAATGCGCTTGATTTAAGATGATATTTAGTAATTGAACATTGATTAACTTGAAGAATTCCTATCGATTGTAAGTTAATCTATGTATTTAATTGAATTATTTAATTATTTCTATTATTTCAAATAAGTTTTACCAAAGCTTTTGAAGCTTAAAACCGTCAACACAATAGATCAAATTCTTAATAATTCTCGAGCAAGACAATTTTAGACTGTTTTAGACAATTTATCGTGCTAAACCCAACGAAAACACGAAGACAATAACTACGACGAAAGCTGATGTCGGTTTCAGTCGAATTGCTAAACCTGGTCGATCATTCACGACTAGACGAGGCGGGGTACTGATCTGCTCTCGTAGGAATGAAATGAAAATAGAAATTATTCGTTAATGTCATGATTAAGTTTTATCGTTTAAATATTTTTTTTATTTGAGAAATTATTAATGTTATTATTTTATAACATTATTACTATTATCATTTTTGATATAAATATTAATATTTTGAATATCAACATGTTGTGGCTGTTATCATTACTAATTTTATTATCTCAATCCAGCATATTTAATGACGTCTCCGAAACACGGTTGAATGAGTACGATCCGCTATTGTGTTGTAGTTTTTTTTCTGCGCGAACCTGAATGGTGTTGCATGACTGAACCTCCTCTCCATTCTTCCACTTTGAGTGGCTCATTAATGGCGGCAATTCCTTCCATCAATTCCAGGTGATGGCGTTCGCAAACAAGTTCAGTCTGAACCTCCACTGCTCGCCTGGACAAATGACGGAGCCGACGACAGCAGGTATTCGGTCGATGATGATGGTGATGACGATGATGAGGATGATGATGATGATGATGATGACTATAGTGATGGTGATGATGCTGGTAGTAGTGATGACGATAATCTCTACGTTTGTTTCAGCAATATGATTCCTCGTCCTCTTGTACTTGGAAATTTTCCTTCCAGTCGACATGTAGTGCATCTCTGACATTTGTGCTCAGAATTTCTATCGACCGGAAACAATTTTTGCGCAGTCAACTTTTTTGTTTATTTTTAAACTCCTACGACCCTACCGACTATCGACATTTCGAGCTCTTGCTTTTGTATCTATTAACAACTCCATGCCGACCGAACGCGCAAAATGACTTCATTATTGAAACTTCATTCAAACATCCCTATTTGTTTTGCTTTCCCGATCGATAGGAGATGATATTCTCGTCCTGCTTGCACCGGTTGGCTTCTGTATCCATGGCGACTATTTGCGCACGGCGCCAAGACTTTCAAGGGCTCCACAGGTAAGCTTCAATCGATGATCGTATTTACCGCCAGCTGAAGAAAAAAAAAACTCCAGCGTCTGCAACCCACGCGCGCACCTGCATCAAAACATGCTCACCCGCCTACGAATACTTGTCTTACTTTTTTTTTTTTATCAGTCGAGCACATAAAACAAGCGTGGGACAGATTCTTTACACAAACCTTTTACGTTCACCTGGCCAGTGCACCTTGTCTGAGGCGCGCATTTCAAAGGCGTTTGTTGTGAAACACCTCGTTCCCATAATTAAAGATCGTAACTATTAACGACGACTGCGTGATCGGACGAAACTTTCTCGAGGATTTGAAAACAAACATCATTGTGGATGTCTTAATCAGCTCTTTAGACGCGATCGTCTGCAATTGAAAGCCTGAATGACGCTAGCAGAGCATTTTCTAAAGATCGCCCACTAGATTCGGCCACGCATGGCTGCGTTCGGCTTTGTCTTTGAAAACGTAAGAGTTTCTGCGAAACCTCAAATTTTAATAAATCAAATCTTCTCCTTCTGCAGTTATTTCTGGGATAAATTTTGATTGCAGGTAAGTGTCGTGAGAGGGCACTTTTTTTCTGTTTGGCTTTTAACTAACAAAAAAAATAGTGGATGTGAAATGGATTTAACCACGACAATCGGAAGACGTGAAGGGTTCATTTGGTGCATTTGACGAGAGAGGCATTCATCTATAAAGTTTTGTTAAACATTTGTTACGTTTATTATCATAATTAATTACAGCTGACTTGCAATTATCCTTGTGTTTCTTTCGCTTTCCTTAAATATCTACTCAAAGAAGCCAGGTAGAGAGTATAACCTGCATGGTTTTTCCATGGAGACGAGGTGCAGCATCACCCATCCAGAGGTGGATGGCAGTGACGTCACTGGATACTTATTCGATTTGTACGTTTTGAGGAGCTTGAGAGGCGTGAGAATCTTATATCCGAATGAATCGAGTTAATTAGCCTTGCGTTTGTTTGAGCTTCTATGGACGTGTTTGCTCCCATTGTCTTTGTCAGCTTCTTCAGAGTCTGTGAGAGTGCTTTAGTATCGACGTATTGTCTCCTCGTCGTCGCTTGTTGTCGTAGTTTTTGTTGTTTTTGTTATTTTTTGTTGTCCTTGTTTGTCCTGCTCAGCAGTCCAGGGTAATAGCACCCGTTCGTCAGAAGATCGAACGTTTCAGCTTGCTCCTGTCCTCGCAGTAAAAGCTGGAACATCTGAAAGGATACGACAGATGTTCGTCAGCGCTGCCCGGTGTTTGTCTGAGGAACTGGATGCGTTCGGAAATGCTGGGCTGCGTAAATGGCGTATAAATAGTTGAACTTGAAACAAAAAGGATTCATGGATTGAAAATGATTGAAAATTATGGTGGAACTTTGTGAAGAACATTTTTCAGTGGAAGCAAACGTCCGAAACACGAACGCCGGCGGAGTATATTCTTTCCACGAGGCCCTAAATTTCCAACTTCCAAATGATGATTTTTGCAGGCAGACGAGAAGCATTTAACCGGGAAATCTAGTTTCAAGTGAGAGCTTAGAGGAGGTAGAGCAACATTCTAGCACCATTTGAAATTAGATTTTCTGTTGATGTGACGTCGAAAAAGGGTCAATAAGGACAATTTTAAAGGTCGTCACGTTGTCATCGTCGTCATCATCGCAGCGGAACTGTTAGAGGTCAACTCTTCCAAAGTTTTCCATTTTTTATTAATTAATAAATAATATCGAATATTTAAATGATAATTATTAAATATTTAATAATAAATATTAATTATTAGTTAATAAACATTATTCCATTTTAAAATGATATTCGTCGTTTTTAAAAACAATCTTCATAAATACTCCTCGTCTCGTCATCATATTTCGAATGTTGCTCATTTCCATATGGAAATAGGCCAGACTTTGACACGACAGTTGCGACAAGCAAGACCTGTTGACATGGAAACGTGTATCTATGGAAACGTGTAACCATGGAAACGTGTAACCATGGAAACATGAAACGACTACTGGTGGTTCTGAGGATCGATTGCATCAATTTCAACTGCTTATGAAAATGGCCTAACCATTCTTACCAATCATCTTAACGCATGCGTTGCTGAGCTTTATGAATATTAATGACGCGATTAATTTTTTAAATTATTAATTTTTAGTAATTGTGTATTTGGTGCACGTTTGTTTATCTTGGTTTGATGATCTACATTAACATCATTTTAGATTAATTAATTAATTTATTATAATTTGTCATTATTTACGATAATGTAACTTATGATTAAGTGAGCTTGAATTTACAAAATTCAGATTAGAAAAATTACAGATATTTTCCATACGACCGACATGTTGGAAAATTTTAACGTTTTATGAGGGTTGGAAATTCAGCTGAAATTCCAGTTTTCCAGCAGGAGATTGTTAAATACAGTTGCACGAGACGTGTGTTGTTTATTTTCCATCTCCATGACAACCGATTGATCACGTTTTTCCTCTCTATGCAGATTGGATTATCCGATCTTTCTGACCTTTTGCAATAGGGCCGATATACTAACAATAATACGATTGTTATTGATGCTTCGGGATCCCTTATGGTTTCAACTTGACATTGTTTTTGTTTAATTATGTCACACACGTGATCCCGAGTCGATCATGTTGTTGTGAATATTGGTTCTGTTCAAATAATCAATTGAAATGGAATTAAAATTAATCAATTTTTCATGTTTCAATTTTAATAAAAATTGATTTAACTCCTTAATGAAATTTTTTATTAAAATTCTTTGAGAAACAAAAATAAAGTGTTTGCCAGCAGTTTTTCTTATCTTTGGGAATTCCCGAGAAAAGGTAACTTGCATTAAAAACCCGATCTTGATTTTGTTAACCTTCTCAAGAGTCAGAGTTGAACAGTTTCCATGATGGACCTAAATGCAGCAAACTTAAAAGCAAAGGTTTAAAAGTTGATTATTGATAATAATACTTTGATTACTCAAAACCGGTATGTTAATATCATTATTATATAACATCATTATTATTTTAACATCATTATAATATTATGTATGTCATTAAGTATGTTTTAACAGAACGAATTGAGCGTTCATCAGAACAATGTGAACGGTAATTGTCAAAAACTTATAAAGAATTCATGATCAAAGTGATGCTTTTTAAAAAACATAAGTTAGTTATGACTTGTATTGTATTTGTATTGTTGAAATGTAGGTAAGGTATAAACAGGTATGCAGAACCAATCATGAACCCAGGAAATTTCTGACATTTCTTATGTGCTGGGCATATTTCCACTTGTTATTACTAACGCTGAATAACCACGTAATTGGAATCAATGTCTCCACCAAAATGAAGTAACTTTTAATTTTTTTCGATAATTTCAGTAATAAAAACTCCTTTTGTTTTTCTGCAAGTTTCAGTATTCATTTTCTAGGATGGCACATATCACATATCTAAAGTGCTTTTATATACTATTTAATACCCCGCAACTATTAGATTAATTATTAAATTTAAATTTAAATTTAATTTAATTAAGGACATTCTCCTTTGATTGTGTGTGATTGCGTAATATGCTAAGACAGGCCTTTCTTCTTGTCTTAGTCTCAAAGTTTATTAAAGATCTTAAGTCGGTTTAAATGAAAAGTTTAACTATGAAGATCTGTGCTGAGCATCAAAAATAAAATGAAATGCCTCCAACTTTTGTATTGTCGTAAACACCCGGGTTGTTTCAATATTTTGTTTACAAACTGAAACAATGTTCTCGTTCTATCGACTGACCGATTCAAAAGCATTTCAACGACCTCGGATGTTATTATTAGTCTATAGCGATATTTTTTTTTAGAATTACGATTAAATTTACTAATAAACGAGACGCTATGTTGTTTCTCACGTGTTTTCTGAGTAATTAATTCATGCCTAGAAATTGCAAACTTGTTTAAGAAGCTTTTTGGTGAAATGGCAAAATGGTACCTTTAGATCACAAAGATCAAAACTCATTAATTCGAATACAACTTAAGAGAAATATATCATTAAATTTTAAATACCAAGACATGTAATTTTTTTTGTTGAAAATAGACAGATCAAAAAAAAAAAACAAAATCATGGCTTACAATTGGATGGCCTCAGGCGAGAATAATTAAGGATTCATATGCAGTCCTATGAGTAAGAACTGGGCGTTCTGATCACAGAATTTTTGTTTTGATTTAGAAAAGCAGTCTGATGTTTCGATTTCCTCTCAAATATTTTTATGAATTTTTTTCAAATATCTGATAAAACATTGTAAATAGAGCTCTTTCGGTGTGCTAATTTGTTGCTACTTTCACATTATCTGGATTGACAATGGAGCTGAAAAGTTACGTTTTGAGGATCACTACATTGGTGGGTGTGACCCGCAGGTGAACTGCTTTCCATAATTTATGCAACGAATTTCACAACTGCGTTTGCCTTAGTGAGTTAAATCTTTTGATAATTTATTCGTTTGAATAAAAGTAAACGTTACTTTCATAAACATGTAATTTATTTATTTACCTTAAATGTATTTCGATAATAATACATTTTCTTAGAAAGCATGTTGAACTACGTTTAACTTTCTGGTAGTTGCTAATTATTTTCTGAATTCTAGGGTGATAATGAAATGTACAGAGAGTTATTAAGAAGTGAACAATTATTAGGCAGCAATGAGGACCGCTTCAAAGGCTAACACAGGTGTTGCTAGTTTTATAAACCATTTAGATAACTTCCTTTAGCTCGGCATGCCGTTTAGTTACAGATTAGTTTCCTAGGTTAAAGTTAAAAGTCGAAAAATGTAACAAATAAGAAAAGCAGTCACATCAGTCATACAGAGGACTGTGTATCGGCATCCTTTTAAAGAAATGAAATTCTTACTGAGCCTTGTCTAAACCGATTGAACTGATCAGAGATAAATTTCTCGTAAGAACGATTGGCAGTCATTTTAGCCCAAGGAGTGGCTAGTCTGAACCGGATCATACTCGACGTGCACAGGTGAGTAGAACAACTTGGACAACTTGAAAGGAGTTAATATTATAACAGTATTATAATAGTTTTATAATAATAATATAATAGTATTATAATAGTAGTTTCACATATAGTAATAAAATAACCCACAAAATAGTAATTTGAAGTTATTCTTTTAATTGAGCGTGAGTGAACGAACGAGGCGAGTTACGTTATAGACCCAAGTAACCACTTTTGCGTGCAAGGGAAGAATGTCTTTGAATTGAAAATTAAGTGTTTAAGTCTAATAACCAGTTTGTACAGTTAGCGAAGTAACCTCGGAATAAAGCGCAAAATAACAACGAAATATATAAAAAGAAAGCGCCCATATCTAATAATCTATAACTGCATTTTATCAACTTGTCACAAATTCAATTGATATCGATTCGATTGATCGAGAGCAATCCATTCAGCAGAAGAAGCCAAAGATAAGGTGGGGTTATCAACAGTTGATTAACTTTAAAGCGGTGTTGAACTTTTGCTGAGCCACTGGAGTGTACTCGGTGGAGTGTACTTAACAATTTCCATTCCTTCGTCTGTATGGCATGCACGTATATTTCTGTGTGTCGTTCGAATCTCCCGGGCAGGTTGCAAACTTGTTTTATGCTAATGCGCTTGACGCGTTGCTGTTGTTATTAACCTTTGGATCTCTCGATAATTATATCTTCTCGTGATTCGAGGTCCTTTAGGCTTTCTTTGTCGTTGCATTTCGATTGCAATTCGACGAACACATGCGGAAAAGTGTGCTGGTGTTGTCGTTGGTGTTGTTGTTGTTGTTGTTACTGCTATTGTTTATCGAAGGCTGACTCACGTTTGCTCGACGTTGCAGCAGTAGTTGAGGATAGATAACAATAGATAACTTCCATTCGTATACTCCTAGCCTTAGCTATTCTTGCGGTCATTTTATCGGACACACGAGAGAGAATGGTCGGTGGTATGACGGAAGCAAATGGAAAAAATAAAGAACTCCGTAACAGGGAAAACCCGAAAGAAAAAGAAGTGAAGATTGTGAAAGATGGATTAACCATTCCGAGGACTATTGGTTTACTCGGTGGAGTGTCTTTTATCGTTGGAACCATAATAGGTGAGCGGATTTCAATCAGTTCCTTTTTCTCTGTTGAATGAACGTTCAATGAATGGAGTGTTTTCATCCAGGTTCTGGAATTTTCATATCACCACGTGGAGTGGCTTTGTACTCCGGTAGCGTTGGAATGACTCTACTTGTGTGGCTGCTTTGCGGTCTCCTATCGCTGTTAGGTAAGGAAGAAACGTTGATGGTAATAATAATAAAAAATAATGATGGTGATGATGATGATGATGGCGATGGCGATGATGATGATGATGATGATGATGATGATGACTATGGCGATGATGATGATGATGATGATGATGATGATGATGATGATGATGATGATGATGATGATGATGATGGCGATGGCGATGGCAATGATGATGATGATGATGATAATAAAATACAAAATAACAATGACCCGGTCGCCATCTTCCCAAGGTGCTTTTTGCTACGCCGAGCTCGGAACGGTTGTGAAGTCATCAGGTGGGGATTACAGCTACCTGGACGAGGCTTTCGGATCGTTGGTGTCATTTCAGTTATCCTGGATCTACAATGTCATCACCAAACCAGGGTCACAGGCCACACTGGCTCTGACATTCGCCGAGTACATCGTAACCCCGTTCTTCAGCTGCGGTCAGCCGCCTGAGATAATTAAAAAACTGTTGGCAGCCTCTCTCATATGTGAGCGACTTTTTTTTTAAATTTCAAATTTAAATTTTATTTTATTTTTTATAACCAATTCATATTTTAAACGTATTTTATTCTTTAAACTATATTCTTGAATGGTTCTTCACTTGGAGTAGAAATTGTTTGAATCTAAATATTTCAATTATCATTTAATAATGAATATTATGAATAATTATGAGTTTCACTTATTTATCGAGGGTAATCGATATTTCTGCAGTATTCCTCGGATTTGTTAACATGTTCAGTGTAAAGATAGCGAGCAGGATTCAAATCATCTTCACTTTCACCAAACTGACGGCTGTCGCTCTGATTATTGGGGGAGGAATTTTCAATCTATCACAAGGTTTTGGGGATACATGGCAAACCACGGAGGCCATTTTTATTTTATAGGGGAGAAGGAGGGGACAACATTAAACAATAAATAAAAAATAATTTCCTTATTGTTATGGTTACTTTACACTAGAAAAATTTTATAATTAAAGATTTAAATAATTTTGATCTGGAAATATTTGCAATATATTTATTCTAATTGTTACCATTGTTGCATCACTGAAGGTCTCACTGACAACTTACAAACGGGCTTCGAAGGAACCAATTGGAACTTAGGGTCGTTCATGACCGCTTTCTACAGCGGAATGTGGGCTTACGATGGCTGGTAGTTAAGATATTCATTAAACTCATTAAAATGTTATTTCTGATGTATGTTTTACAATTAATTTTTTTTTTATTGATTTGATTTGTATTTAAGCTATTTTATTTTAATTGAACATAATTATCAATATTTATTATTATTATTATTATTATTATTATTATTATTATTTGATAAATAATTGCAGTTGCGTTGCAATGCATATTCAATCACATTTTTTTCAGGAGCACTGCCAACTATCTTGTCGAAGAAATGGTCAACGTTGAAAGGTAAAAAATCAAAATTATTTTTAAAATCTGCCCACAAAGATTAAAAAAATGACAGAATTGTTAGGAAAATGAGAAATAAAATACAATTTAACATCCAGGAATCTTCCATTATCACTTATGATAGGAGTTCCTTCGGTAATAGTCATCTACGTCATGATCAATATTTCCTACTTCACTGTGCTCAGCATGGATCAAATGACAAGTTCATTGGCTGTGGCCCTTGTGAGGATGAATTAAATACTTTTCTTTTTTGAGACGAAGATATTACTAATATTTTACTAATTTTTAATTATTACTAATCGTAATAATCGAACAATTTGCGTTAAATGTGGACTGATGGTATGCAAAGAAATATATCAATACAATTTCATATTAATGGCAGAAATATTTTCTGAGATAATTTGACCTGAAAAACTGATGCTTCCATTAGACCTGGGCTGAGATAGTGATTCCCAAGTTCGCCTGGGTAATTCCCGCCTTTGTTGCATTTTCTTGCCTTGGAACATGTAACGCGAGCCTTTTTTCAGGCGGAAGGTGATTGGAAATCATTTACTAAATTATTCACTTTTAAACGTTTTTAATCGGTTATATGATCAACAGTGACAAGTCTAATGGATTTTAAACTCTATCTATTAATATTTATATTCATGTTTACAAATCTGCATAAACAAAAATATTGATTAAATATAATAAATTATAAATGACCAACAAGGAAATAAACACTTACTGATTATGAAATTTACATTCAGGCTGGTTAGAGCGGCCGCCCGCAACAACCACCTACCCGTCATTCTGTCCATGGTGCATGTGGAAAGGTTCACTCCAGTAACGGCTTTACTCCTCAACGTGAGATTAATTGATGACGATAATTAATAAAATCTATAAAATAATTAATAGCGTAAATAAATAATAAAATGGAATAATTGGAGATTAGATGATCAAAGCTATGCTAGTTTTCAATAGCACGTTATCAATGTTGTAATTCGAAATAACAAATAATAAATAATATTTTAACTATTTATTTATTTATTTATTTATTTGATTATAGTCTTTTCCTAATTTCTCTTACTTGACCCAGATGTCCTTGGCAGTGGTGACCATCTTTATTGGCACAATTTCCTCGCTCATCAATTCATTGAGTTTCGTCATCATCATCTTCAATGGGTTCGGTTTTGCAGCCGTCATCGTCTTCAGAAAGAAAGCCAAGTACAAGGACGTACATCGTCCCGTTAAGGTTTCATGATGATAATGATAATAAAGAAGATGATTATGATGATAATGATAATGAAGAAGGTGATCATGATGATGATAATGAAGAAGATGATGATTATGATGATAATGATAATGAAGAAGATGATCACGATGATAATGATAATGAAGAAGATGATTATGATGATAATGATAATGAAGAAGGTGATCATGATGATAATGATAATGAAGAAGATGATCACGATGATAATGATAATGAAGAAGATGATTATGATTATGATGATAATGAAGAAGATGATTATGATGATAATGAAGAAGATGATTATGATGATAATGATAATGAAGAAGTTGATTATGATGATAATGATTGTAATAGTAATAGTCTTGATATTGAGATGATTTCTGTACTTGGAGATGTTGAGATGAGAATGGGGATTGTTAATTATTATGCTGGAAATTACTGGAAATTGATGATGAACACTGAAATAATTAAAAAAATTAATTTCATTTAAATGAAAGTTTAAAGATGATCATGTAATCCAGCTCAATCTGAAATTACTCTTGTTGGTTCATTCACCTAAATTATCTAAAGTATCAACGGTCAATATCAGCAAATATTGGTAATAAAAGCATAATTAATAAATAATACATCTGTAATTTATTAATTACATCATCACCAAATAATTACTAAATAATACATCTGTAATTTATTAATTACATCATCACCAAATAATTACTAAATAATGAGTCTGTAATTAATAATTATTTAATATTTTTAAAATCTTCTTCCAGGTGCCAATAATTCTTCCCGTCATCTGCCTGTTAATGTCAACTTGTCTTGTGGTCATTCCACTGGTCTTGAAGCCACAATTAGGATATTTCTTTGCACTGTTCTTCATCCTCATTGGCTATGTACTTTACATACCGCTAGTTCATCTCCGTCTTAAGCCTAAGTTCATGAGTGAGTTTAATTATTATTAACTATTTATTATTATTAATAAAATCCAGTAAATTGTCATAATTTACATTTAAAAATTGTATATATTAGTTGTTATGATTAGCAGGTACGTTAACTATCTGGTCCATTTATTTATTTTTTTTAATCACGATATCAGTATCGTAATTCGATCGAGTCATTCAGTGATTAATCCAGTTAACGGGGGATCGAATTCAGATTTATTTGAATACGCTGATTGACAGACAAGCTGACAGAATCTGCGCAGAAACTGCTCAAAGTTTTCAAACCTGTCCAGCAGTGAAATAAGCCAAAGATGATACTTTTCCACGTTCATATTCATCAACAACAACAACATCAACAACAACAACGACGACGACGACGACGACGTCAATATCAGAGCTTATCATTCCGAAGATGATTCCTAATTCATTATTTGACCTTTTTGATAAAGTATTTGTAATGATTTTCTTTACATTCTCATTTATTTGTCGTTATTCCAGAATTTTAGAATTTATTTTTCATTTAGAATTTAATTTATTTTCCTTTTTCCATACTTTTTGAAGTCGAGAAAAATCCTATTAAAATGTATTTAAAGTGTTCTGAAAGTTGTTCATAACTTTTAAAATATGCATCAAAACAAATATAGAGGAAGCCATGGTGGAATTACTTATTAAGTTAATTATATATTTATAGTTAATTCGATATTTCACGGAGCTGTTAATCGGTTTTCCCCGGTGTGGAGATCTGGAAGAACAACTGGATGAACATGGTGACGTAATCTGAAATTATAATTTTAATTCATTCCTAATTTACATTTAACACTGCTTTAGTTCGATTTATAAATAAAAAAATGGAACCATCTAATGCACACTGTATACGAGGAATTGATTTATGTGGCAATAAGAATTTAAAGAATTCAGACTCACCCATGCATTTCGGGTAGAGTTTGAAGTGGACGAATGGAATATAAAATAAATATCCGATGACGATGAAGACGAAGGCCAACAAAAACTCGATTTGTGGATCGGTGATGATCGGCACAACCACGATGAAGATGGCAGCGAGCAACACGAATATTGGAATCACTAGTGGCACCTGGTGAATGTTTGCAAAATTTAATTTAGATATTTAATAATTAAAAAATAATTCCAAGAGAGTTTTGTATATTTAATATTACTAATGACCTTCATTATCTTCATCCATTTATTCTAATAAGCTTAAAATTTAGAAGCTTTCAACGTAGGAAAAATACATTATCCTATTCACCTTGAAAACTCTTTCTGAGAATTTGTAAGGAGCTCGATATCTGAAGATGATGAGCGATATCATGTTCATGCCGTAAAAGATCCACTTGATGAAGCTGATGAAGGTTATCAAACTGCCAACATTTCCAGGTATGACGAAGAGCATGGCACAGAAAGCCATGAGGACGCAAGCTGGAGATGGAGTCATTCTATTCACGTTGACCATGCCGAAGAGCTGAGGAAGGTGTTCCTTCCTCGCTGCCACGAACAGCAACCTTTGGTATAAAGGGTATGGAATTATGGGGTGAAAGTTCAATGGAAGTTCAACTGTTTACCTCGTTGTGGAGAACATGGAACCGTTGGCTGAACCGAATGCCGATAGAGCCACAAATATTGGAATCGTCCAAGACATGTTTGGAATCACTTTGTTGGCCCAGGTCTTTTTGAGTACAAATAGTCAGGGTACAAAGTCATTGCAACAATAATTAATTGTTAAAAATAATAATCGCAATATCCAATTAGTTACCTAAAATATTAATTTATTTAAATACTTTGACCACATTAGCAAGGAATAGTGATTATTTGATAATGTGATCATTGATTATGCATGTAAGGTTTAAGAATTTTTTCATTGGATTTAAGTTCAACAGAATTTCAGAGCACTCACAAGAGCAACAGCAGGCGAGTCAATCATATCTTGGACCGACATGACCGTGAAATAGGACACGTTGGTCAAAACGAAGACACAGATGACCACAGGCAATCCGATAATGATGGCCAAAGGAAGATTCCTTTTATTTTTTATTTTTTTGTAGAAAATTTCATATTATTCTTTAAGAAGTCAGAATTCTTAAAATAGTTTAATGATACTAATTTTGCAAAAGCTTATTTTCTTGAAATCTGTAAACGAAATATTTTGACAACAACATTTATAAGCTCTCAACCTTTCTGGTCTAATGATTTCTTCCGTGATGAAATTGGCAGCATTCCTAATAAAATAAAAATAATACAAATTAAAGAATTCTTTAGTAACATTTATTCCTTATAAATTTATTTAAAACATCAACTCCAAAATAACTACCCACCATCCGTCAAAAGCAAACATCCCACTGTAAAATCCAAGAGCTATGGCCCCGGGATCGGTGCTTGTACCCTCGAATCCGGTTTTGAGATGTTCGGTGTAACCTTTAAAATAATCAATAATCAATATTCTAATATTCTTCTTATCGCTCAACAAATAAACATTTACAGGAAAACCTCGTGAGTATTTTGATTATTTTGATGAGCAATAAATTTTCTTGACAACCATTGAAGATGTAGTCTCAAGTGCGATACTAAAGCGATCTTGAAATAAGTCATTTGTTAATTTTTTATCTCAATTATTGTTTTACATGCTTCGGTTACTAAGAAGGCTCTTTATGGTGAAGATATGAAGAATGATGGCGTAATGATTGAATTTGAATTTTGAAATTAATTTTTACCGTTTTTTTTTTATTTTTCTTGCCTTTTTTTAATAATTTTTTTAAAATTTCCAGATTGTTAAATATATTTTAAATAAAATCTTTTCTAACCTTGACAAAGTTTGACGACTCCACCTATGATGATGATACCCAGTGCTGTCAATTTGGCCACTGTGAATATGATTTGAATTTTTGAGGCCAGTTTTGTGCTGTAGATGGTAATGGATGCAAGAAGCACTGAAATTGAATTGATCGATAATCAATCTGATGATT